>VZTE01005091.1:202109-216595 GCA_013397775.1 Eulacestoma nigropectus | reverse complement strand
CCCTGGCGGCGGCCCCGCCACCGTCCCCCCTCAGGGGCCGTTCCCGCCGCCATCGCCGCCATCGCCGCCGCCTCGGGCCGCCCGCTCCCCCCGGCGCAGCCTGCACGGGCCTCCCTGCACGACGCAACCCGCGGGTCTCCCTGTCTGAGGTGCGGCGCCCGGAGGCCGCAAGGGAGAGTCCTTAGCCGCGCCTGGATGGAGCCGAGGCTCTCCGGGCCCTGCTGCAGCCCTGAGGCTCGGAGGCGCGGTGCCATCGCAACGGTCATGGTGGCTTCACAAGGGCTTTGGTGCCATCCTGAGGGTCCCAGTGCCTCCCCGAGGGTTCCAGTACTTTCTTGAGGGTCCCAGTGCCATTCCAAGGACCCCGGCGCCCTCCCAAGGGCCCTGGTGTCTGCCCAGAGTCCCAGTGTGCCCCCAGCCCAGAGCCCCCTTTCCCAGAGGCTGTGTTCCCCGAGCCCCCTCTTGTCCCCCTCTGTGGCAGCTGCTCCCCTCCGGAGCTCCTTTCCAGCATTTGAACTCTGCTGTCCCAGCCCTTCTCTATGCAGGGTCCCCTCGAGCTCCGAAGCTGCCGGGGTCACTCTTTCTCCCCTCCTTATTCCTTCTTTCCCCCAGCAGCAGCTCCCAGGGCTGCGGCACTGGGATGTGCTGAGCCTGCAGAACATAATTCCAAACGGCAAAGGGAAGACTTTTTATAGCTCAGGAAATCCAGCTCCAGTGTGGGGTGTCTAAGAGCGAGGGATCTGTGTGCTGGCCCCGCCATGTGAGACCTGGGACCCTCAGCAAGGGTCTGCAGGGACTCGGGCGCTTCCAGGGTCAAAGAAACATGGACAAGGGGGATGCACAAAGCATTTCCATCTCACAGGAGTTCTCAGCTAGACACAAATCCCTGCTGGATCCTGCTGCAGGTGCTGACAGGAGTTTGTGCGAGGGAGCAGAGCTCAGGGACCCTCTCTCCTGCGTGAGCCTCGTATCCAAACACTTGGATTCCTGAAGCCCTCGAAGACAAAGAGAACTACAAGTCGTGCCAGCCCTGCAGGAACACGCTGGACTTCCTTCATCCTCCTTCCAAGCTCAATAAAGCTCCTCAGCAGAGGAAGCTGTGTCGGCTCCCCCCATACGACAGCTCTGCTGAATTTAAAGGTCGCAGAGTGCCTGCTGAGAAAACGTGGCTAATAAAAGGCACAGAAACAAGTGCAGTGCCAGCAGATTAAATTCCCCTCGCAAGACACCGAGCAGAGGGTTCAGAGTCCTGGAAAGGTCACTCAGTACGGGGCTCCTTTAAAGACACACAGGGAAAAGGCGAGTCTGGGAAAAGCAGCTGGGAAGAGATTAATAAAATCCCACAGCGTGTCCTGGGAAGCCCAAACATCAGAGGAGAGGAGGCCTGGGGTATGTGGGGCACAGTGGGGTCCTGGCCTGGCTCCTGCAGGCCCCAGGTGAGGACTCTGGACCCGGCTCAATGTTGCAATCCCAACCCACCATAGTCCCACGGCCAAATTTTAATCCTGGAACCGTTGCTGAGACAAAGCAAGTGGGACACTGTGTGACGCTGTGGCTAAACAGGGACCTACAGGGACATTCTTGCTGTTTCTGGGACAGCACAGGAGGGTGCAGAGCCAGGAGGGAACGGGCAGTGCCCTGTTCTGAGCACTCAGCAAGTCCAGCAGGCACCAACCCAGCCACAGCGACGCACTGGAGCCGCAGAACAAGGAGAGCATCTCCTATCTCCTCTCCATGTTTATTGTTATTTTAAAGGTACACTGCTAGTCAGAGACCCCTTGGCTCTGGGACTTGAATGGGGGAGAACAGGGAGCCCTGCAGCATTCCAGCCCAGGTAGGATCAGTGACCGCTGGACACACTGGCCTGAGCAAACACCAGCAGCTTCAGAGGAGCAGAGGGACACGTGGCACCTGGCTGGACAAGGGGCAAATTTCAAAGGCTCAGTGTGAAGCCCAGAACCTCTATCCTGTCCTGGGATGTTGGACATCTCCACGTACCTGTTGTGGATCATATGCCTATTCCTGCCCCAGTGCCAGTGGGCAGCTTGCAGCATTCCCACCAGAGGGAAAGTGAGAGACCTCCTTCCTCAGCTCCGGGACAGCCACACATGGAAGCACAGAGCGGTCTAAAGCACAGGCTGAAGCAAGCCAGAGGAAGGCAAAGTGTGGCTGTGGAGCATTTATTTAACAGCAACATGACCCGGGTGCTTTGTGGTGACCCACCTGCCTGCTGTGCAGGTACGAGCCAGGGGTCACACCAGCTGCTCACACAGACTTGGGGGCAGTTGGTCCCTGCAGTGCCAAGCCCCAGAGGACAGACTGAGACAGGGAGAGAAGTCAGCGGGCATGGAATCAGCACAGGCAAACCTGTGACAACAGGGCAGCTCCCCAGGGCTGAGGCCGGGTCTAATAGAGCAAAAGCTCTAAATAAACAAGCTCTAGAGTGTCCCTGGGTCAGCAGGAGCAGCTGGGGGAAAGCAGCACATGGCCGGCTGGCAAGGAATGCCATTGTCTGTGCTGGTGCTGCTTAGAAAGATCCTCAGCGCCTTTGGAAGTCCTGAGGAGCTCCACTCACCAGCTGGAGCCTGGCAGGGGACTGTGCCCTCTCCACCAGACAGGGAATGCAAAAGCAGCAGCAGGTAGGGAAGAGCTGGTGTCACCCAGAGTGGCCCCATGGGGCTAAGAGGGAGAACTTGGGACACTCTTTGCCTTCTCAGGCAGTGCCCAGCCCTTATCTATCATGATGGCCTGGCAGAGTCCTTCCCAGAGCTGAATCCACTGTGGCAGGAGGAAGTGGAAGGAGGAAGATGCTCAGCCCTGCTCAGGGCAGACCTGAGACAGCAGCAGAAATTAAATGAGCCCTTCAAAGAGAGAAAGAGGTCAGCAGGTACCTCTGTGCCAGGCTCAGTGTGCAGGGCTGGGGAAGGGAACCTCTGCCCTTCCAGCAGTCTGCAAAGGCTCCCAGGAGACCCGGACTGGGTCCAAGGCTGTGGCAGCAGATCAGCTTGGTGTGGGCAGGAGCTCTCAGCACATCTCAGCAGGGCCTGTGGTCTGCTGGCAGAGCCCCTTACATGTGCTCAGGGTGGTTCTGGAGACACGTGATGAAGTCAGTGACAGGTTTTCCCTCGTAGCAGATCCGATACACAGCAGTGAAGAGGGGGAACCTGTGGGCAGACAAAGTCACCAGAGATGGCAGAGGTGGAGCACCTCGACTTCTGTCATGGCATGCAGGAGCAGGTGGGCCAGTGGCACTGTGCCCCATCCAACAGGCCATTCCTGCCCAGCTGGTGTGATGTGGGCAGTGCAGAGACACCAAAGGGCTTTCCCCTCCTGGTGCTTCTGAAAAGGTCCCAGCCCCACCCCAACGAAGCACACAGAGATTCCAGCACTCACTTCTCCAGTACATTCTTGCTCTTGAGGATTCGATGCAGCTCAGCAGATGTCTGGGGACCCTGCAGCTTCTGCCCATTCAGCATCTCCTTCTCCAGCTGCTCGATGGACTGAAACAACCCAGCAGTGAGGAGCTGGACCTGCAACCCGGCTGCTGTGCCACGTTCCTGCCCTGGAGCTGGGCTGCAGCACCAGCCAAGCGCAGGCAGATCCCACAGTGCTAACTGGGATCACCTCCCTGCCTGCTCACCAGGTTGATGTAGGTATCATAGAATCATGGAATATCCTGAGTTGGAAGGGACTCACAAGGATCATCCAGTCAAACTCTTGGCCCTGCACAGACACCTCAACAATCCCACTCTGTGCCTGATGGCATTGTCCAAATGCTCCTTGAGCTCTGGCAGCCTTGGGGAGGCTGTTCAGGGCCCAGCCACCCTCTGGGTGAACAACCTTTTCCTGATATCCAGCCTAAACCTCCCCTGACACAGCTTCATCCTCACACATATCAATGCCAGCCGCTTCCAGCTCTGCTCACCTTCCCAGTCTTGGCAAAAGCCTCGGCGACCTTGCGGTTGCGGCCCCCATAGCAGGTGGTGATGAGGTCTGCAACGCCGCAGCTCTCCAGGAAGGTGGAGGGGGTGACGGGGCCCTTACAGAAGAGTTTGGCAAAGCCAATCATCTCCATCAGGCCCAGGCGGATCACGGCAGCCTTCGTGTTGTCGCCGTAGCCAAGCCCATCACAGAAACCAGCTCCTACAGCTACCACATTCTGGAAAACAATGGCAACGTGGAGGGATCTCTTCCAACGGAGCTCAGGGCTTGGCTGCATCCATGGACAGCCTGTGGGATCCCAAGCACTGGCTGCTGTCTGTGCCAGTGTCCATTATCCCTCCTCCCCCGAGCTCCCTGCAGAGCCTTGCAGATCCCCAGGCTCTGCTAACCAAGCCCTGCACACCCACCTTGAGAGCCCCACAGATCTCTACAGTGTCGGCTTCCTGCACCACCGACACACGGAAGTTGGGTGTTTGCATCAGGTCCTTCAGCATCTGCCCGTGCTTCATGTTCTTGCAGCCTGAGGAGACAAAGGGAGGAGGAAGAAGATGGTGGGGAAGACCCTCAGGTAGGTCCATGCTCTTGTGAAGGTCATCCAGTGAGAGGAACCTATTGCCCAACCGATGGATGTTGCTAAACATTTGCACATCCACATAGAGCCAGGCACACATTGCCTGACAGATAAGCAGTGTTCAACCTTGGCATTCCCAGAAGACAGGGACAATCCCTGCTGCTGTGTCCAGCAAGACAGAAATGACCTACTGAATGCTCAGTAGGTTAAAGGCATCTTCAAAGGTTCCAAATTTGGGGTTGGAGCTTTTTGTCCTCCCTGTCCCTGCAGGGTCCTGTGTGCTCGCAGGGGTTGTGGGCTCTGCTCCACCTCCCCAGCCTCCTGCCCAGCATGTTTGCTGTTGTTTAATAAAACAGACACTTTGAATGCCACAGCTTCTGACCCAGCAAATGGTTCTGTTTGTTTTGGCTCTGTGCACGGTTCCCAGCAGTGTGGAGGATGTTGGAACAGATGAACTTCCAAGCAGCCCTGGCTGGCAATAACATGAGATCCAGGTGGGCATCCTGTGAAGCCCAAGGAAATCAAGGATGGAACTTATTCCTAAAGGGCCTCTTGGTGCCCACCCCTTTAATTTGTGCCAGGCAGCTGCCTGATGCTGGGTCCATGCTGCCAGGAACTTTTAGCTACACAACTCTGTTGTTAATGAAGCGAGTGATCCCATCATAAACCCTGGGAATGAGCTCAGCCAGCTCCTATGGAGTCTCCTGTCTTTCCAGGGAACAGGGCCAGTTCACCCGAGGCAGCAGGAGTTTGAGCTGCACCATACTCCACCCTTGGCCTCTTCCTGCTCATCACAAATGAAAGCTGCTAACGAGGAGGGATGTTGGCTCCTTACCGATGGTGGTTTCACAGAACTTCTCTTCTGCCACTTCACTGGCAATATTGGCCCCCATGAGCACGTTCATTTCTATTCCCAGTTTCTCATGGATGATATCTGAGATCAGCCTCAGCCCATCTGGTCCTTCATCCACGCCCTGGGACACAGCCAGGGAGAGAGTTCAAGGAATCAATTAGACTAGAAAAGATCTCTAAGGACATTGAGTCCAGCCTTTGACTGAACACCACCTTGCAGACCATGAGCACTTGCCCCTCCTGGACACCTGCCCTCCACCCCAATCCCGCTATTCCCTGTGCTGCAATGCTCTGACTGATCCTGATGCGCAGAGCTGCGCCCTGCTCCTCTCAGCACCTGAGATCCCCCATATGCCCTCACCCTTCTCCACCAACACCTCCAAATCCCCATGAAGGCTCTGCCCCCACCTCCCTTCTTCCCCCCACTGCCCATTTCTGCTCCAAAATCCCCAGATTCCCTTAGCAGCCCCTCCAAGCCAGGCTGTTTCCAGCTCCCCTGCCTTGGCCCAGCACCCTGGCGAGTGCTGCTCCTGCTCACACCTTGATGAGTGACATCCCAACAGCCTCTTTCTTCACGTGGCCCTTGAGCTGGTCACAGACTTTGCCGATGAACTGGTGGGGCACCACGAACAGGAGGACATCGGCCCCTGCACAGGCTTTGAGCAGGTCTGGCTCTGCCACCTGAATAGAACGTGACTGTTGTTAGGGACTGGGAAACGGGAAGGGAAGGAAGGGCCCAAAGTCACCATGCTGAGGTCCCTGCCAGAGCTGGCAGGGCAGAGGGGCTAGAGCAGAGTGGGATGATGCCAGCTCAGAGGCAGCCACATGGCCTCCAGCCCAGTCTGTGGGATGCCAGAGCAGGGGCAAAGGTGGGCAGTGAGAGCAGCCAGGGCTGCAGCTCATCCAAGCACCGATGAAGGTCAGAGGGAGGGCGTAACTGAGCCCCACGCAGCCCGGTGCATCCCCTGCCTTCACACGCCGGGGTTCCAGCAGCCCCCCAGAGCTGCTGGCCTCTCCCCAGAGCCCGGCTGCCAGCTCTGCCCCTCGGAGAGGCTGCTGGCAGCCCACACTCACCACGTTGGGGGGCAGCTTGTGCCCCGGCAGGTACTTGACATTCTCGTGCTCCGTGTTGATGATGTCCGTGAGCCGCCGGCCGCCCACCTCCTCCTCCAGCACCCACATGTTCACCTGGCTCTCGAAGCTGCTCAGCCGCGCTGTGTTACTGCCGGCGATCTTGGCGATGGCCGAGCCCCTGCGAGGGCAGAGGGAGGCCGTGGCTGTGGGCACTGAGGAGCCCAGGGCACCACAGGTCACCCTGTGACCTGCAGGAATGGGGACGGCTGGCACCGGCTACCGGGGGTGCCGGGGGGAGGACAGGGGAGGACAGGGACCGCGCTGTGCTCGCCGAGGGGACCCGGGTGCCCGGCGCTCACCAGTTGCCAGAACCCACGATGCAAACCTTCTTGCCACCCATGGTGCCGGGACCGGGGCACTGCGGGCGCGGAACCCGCCGCTGCTATTTCAAGGCTGCCCGGAGCAGGGGCGGCCCCGGCCCGCCCCCGGCCCCGCCTCGCCCCGGGGGGCACCGGGCACCCGCTCCAGGCACAGCCGGTGCTCGGTGCGCGGCAGGTGCAGAGCGCTGCCCTGGAGCAGCTCAGATCCCCCAGAACCAGGAGTCATAGAATCACAGAATCACGGAATATCCTCAGGGGGAAGGGACCCACAAGGATCACTGAGTCCAAGCCCTGGCCCTGCACAGGACACCCCAACAATCCCACCCTGTGCCTGACAGCGTTGTCCAAACGCCCCTTGAGCTCTGGCAGGGTCAGGGTTGTGACCATTCCTTGGACAGCCTGTTCAGTGCCTGAGCACCCTCTGGGGGAAAAAACCCTTTTCCTGATATCCATCCCAACCCCCCTGACACAGCTCCAGCCGTTCCCCTGGGTCCTGTCACTGTCCCAGAGAGCAGAGATCAGAGCTGCCCCTCTGCTGCCCCTCGTGAGGAGGCTGCAGACCCCGTGAGGCCTGTGACTCGTGACTGCTGAGCCTTTCTGCATTAAAGCATTTCATTGTCCCCCTCTTGCTAAAAAGTGCCATTTTCCCCCCCACGAAGGAACAGGAACCGCCTGGTGCAGCCCCAGGACTCGGCTCCTGCCCCCATCACAGCCTGAGGCAGCAGCACTTTTCACACAGAGGATCCTTCCCTTGTCCCAGGGGCTCCCAGGTCTGCAGCAAGGCATTTACATTCTATAAACAAGCAGGTTGAAGAGAATAAATCCCCTTTTGCATATTTTAAACCCTTGTATGTAAACTTTATTACAGTTTCCTCCAAATTCTGCCCTGCTCCCCTGGGATGTCCAACAGGCTGCCACAATCCAGCAAAGTGGACACAGGGCACTTCAGGATTTATTAGCCCTGGCCACTGGATTTCCAGTTTTGCTCAAGTTACTTTGTTTACCACAAAAGCATTTTGCAAAGGCTTAGCAGAGTCTGCAAGCTGGGAGATCCCTCCATGAAGGGCTCGCTATAAATGGCCAAAATATGAAGAACATTTTCTCTCCAGTCACTTAACCCTGCTGGCTTTGAAAAGAAGAAGAAAGCAGAGGTAATCCTGTCCCTTCTCTGGGAGTCACCAGTCTCATCCCCCATGGCAGCTGGGAGAGTGCAACTGTCAGCAAGGAAGGAGGAGGACAGCTTCCTTCACAGGAGTCTTTTATTAAAACTGGGTGACGTCTACAAGGATACAGTACAAAAAAAAAAATTTGGTCCATGGAAAAAACCGTAATATTCAGTTAAGAAAAGCAGTTACTCTGCAACAGCTACGTTTGCCTATGTAGGACTCAGCATCCCTCCTGTGGGAGTACCCTGAGGAGTCAGGGGCTGCTTCTCCAGCACCAAGACCTTCACCCCAGTACCACAGAGGAGCGTTTCAGAAGGGCAAAGGAGAGGGGAAGTGGAGAGTCTATTACTCACAGACACGTAGTAACACAGACACAAGGAGTAGTAGGGCCACCCAGGCGCTCCAACTCACAGCAGCCTCCCCAGCCGCACTGAACTGGGTGAGGGCTCCTCAGTAACATGATCCTGCAGCTATTCCAAGAGTCAGACGAACTTTTGAGTCCATTTGCATTACAGTCCCGAGCAGAAACACTGGGATAGGGGTGGAGAGGAGCTATTTCATTCTCCTAAGCCTGACCACCAGTAACTCATTCCAGGAGGAGACATCGGGGCTGCTACTCCTCACAGTGGAGAAAATCTATTTGTACATTCCTGAACCATGCTGGGCCCTATGGCAGCCCCACAACCTAAAACTTGACTAAAAACCACAGGAGCTTCAGCATGGAAATACCTGCTAACTCACATATGCTTGGAAAAATGTCCATTTCCAAGGACTGTCCTGTTACACCCTTGGATCCACACGAAGGAGCCTCTGGTCCACACAGCAAGGGACACAGGACAACTGTCCCAAAGGAATGAGCCTACAACACTGTCCCTGCAGAATTCCAGGCAGCTGCTGCATCCCTTATCCCTGCTCCAGGGAAAACAAGCAGCCACGTGGTTTGCTGGAACCCACTTGTAGGTGTTTGAAGTGCAGAGCGCTGCATCACTCCAACGCTTCCACATCCCTGCAGGAAGCCAACGCCTTGTCTTCCTGTGATCCCAGCCTGGGACAGTCCGTCACAGAACACGAAGGGAACGGGGCAGGGAAGAAGGGAGAAGGGAAGAAGCAATTCTCTACACAGTTCAGTAACTTCCTCAAGGAGGAGAGTGACCTATGAGGCAGCCCAGTGCAGCAGCACCCTCCGAGGAGGGGGTGAGGGCAGGGAGGTATGTCAGCTCACGGCATCCTGCCCACAACAGTGCCTGGCACGGGCTGTAAAACGTGGCAGGGAAGAGCCCAGCCACACCTTAAAGCAGAGCCAGGCTTCAGAGCCAGCTCTGAGTGCCCAACCAGGTGCTGGCTGGGGAGGAATGGACTGAGAGAAGGCTCTGAGTCACTCTGGCTACCGGGGACACTACGGGCAGTGCGGAGTCACGAGGACGCTCATGGAAGCCTTGGGACTGACAAGGCAACAGTCAGGAAGAAAACCAGGTAGAAATGTGTGCTCATTGGAGCCTGTCTGCTTGCCACAGCTCACGAGACTCCAGGTGTCCTGGACTTGCCCCAGCAGGGACAACGCCAGGATGAATAACGTGGGCCTCGCTGCCGGAGTGGGATTCTGTGAGCTGGAACAGTGAGCTCTGCAGCTCTGTCTCCACAAACAGCTGTGATGCTTCTGCCTGGGGAGGAGCAGAGCAGCCTATGTGTTCCGGATCCCCAGGGCCTGCTCCAGTTCCTGCCGTCTCTGCTGCACCTGCAAGAGGGGCCGAGTCGCAGCATTAACACACTCGGGTGGTGCAGCACCAGAGCGCCCAGTTAACACAGGAGCCAGCTGGGAAAGGCTGAGCTCAAACTGGGACCAAGATGCAACCGCCACCTTCCCCCAGCACTGTGTGACCCAAGGAGTGACAGGCACGGAGAGGGAGCCCTGCTCGGGGCGCTCACCTTGGAGTAGAAGTATCGGCACACGGCCTCCTGCGCCCACGGCTGGAAGTAGAACTCGGCTCTGCGCTCCTCCTCGGGATTCCCAACGACATCAGTCATTGTCTGAGGAGCACAAAGACACAACAGCTCAGCGAGTGCAAAAGCTCTGGCTGTGCTGAGCAAACCCACCCCTTTCCCTTTCCTCACAGACATCTCAGTACACTCAGGTCAGCTTCTTATGCTTAACTCAAATCCCAGCCTCGCTTTCTGAGGAGGAAATCGCCTCTTTCTCTCAGTGGGAGCTCATTCTAATGAGGGAAGCGTGTGAACTGGACCACCTTCCACACAAGACAAAGCTTTTACCTTCAAATCCCGGCACTGGGACTGGAGCCAGTCGTTGATGAAGCCCTGAGGATCTCGGGCAAAGCTCAGCATGAACTCACGCTGTGTCTTCAGCTGGTTGATGGTCTCAATTGTTTCATGGATCTGAAGGAGACAAATACAGAATGGAACTACTGAACAGGGAAGAAGTCAGAAACATCAAGAGATCCAACACATGAAGGCAAATTCTTACGCTCTCTGGTTCACTTACACTTATGAGGATTTTCAGTTCCCAGTTTCCTGTTCTAAATATTACCAATTTTCCCATAGACCCTTTGCTTTAAAAATTACATTTCCAGGTACAGCCACCTGTTTGTAAGCACGGCTTATCCCACGGCAGCTTCCAAACAACAGAGCACTCCTGTCCTGCCCAGAGACACATCCCTGCCCAGCAACAAGGAGAGCAGACCTGAAGGAGCTTTTCCTACCTTGTTATCCAGAGCAGCAATTTCCTGTTGACTGGCCGTGGAGAGCAGAAAGGAATTCATCTGAGTTTTCAGGGTATCGTCCACCTCCACGTCAATGTCATAGCAGGCTGTTTTCTTCTGGTCATTTGGGTCAACACTGGGGACATCCACAAGAAGCCAAAATCAGGGAGTAGCTCCAGAAAGAAGGCAAAATCTGGGACTAGTTCAAGAAAGCAGCAACTGCAGCTCCTCTGGGATGCTGCAGCAAACAGATTGCAGGCAGGGACAGGGACAAGCCATGCCACGGTCAGCCTCAGCCCCAAAAACAGCAAAAGCCCACCGATGGCTTTGCAGCAAAAGAAATGAGCGATTGCTAGAAGAAGGTTTCTATCCACAGCAAAGGACAGCAGGGATGTGGGAGTGCCTTCGGAAGAGGGATGTGGTAATGAGAGAGGCGGCTGTTCTTGTACAAAGGAACAGTGACAGGCAACGCGGGAACTGCTGCTGAAAATCAGGACATACCCCACTGTCTTCCCCTGCCAGCCTCATCCATCCCTCCCACTCCTTCCTGGAAACAGGAACTCACGTGGAGCAGCCTCACCTGATCACGTGATTGATGATGATCGGTTCAGGGGGCATCAGCAGGGCATGAAGCCTTTGTGGGATTTCAGAGAACTTCATCCTCTGTGACTCAAATATCTGTGACAGAGACAGGGCTGAGGGAGGAGCAGGGGCTCGGTGCAGCCACCCCCGGCTGCCCACACGGGGAAACCGATCCAGGTGCTGCCGTTCCAGCCCCGCCGTTCCTCACCTGCTGCAGGTACTTGTCACAGATGACGAACTCCCGCTCGTGGGGGTCCTGCAGCTTGTGGGTCTTGATGTACTGCCACAGGGCCTGGATGATCACGGGCCGGGTCTGGGTGTGGATGCCCAGGAGCCGAGCCAGGCGCGGATCCAGTTTGAACTGGGGAGGCTGAACAAAGAGCACGGAGAGGTGAGGCGGCCCCAGGCACAGGCAACGGTGCATGCCCAGCACTGCTGCCCCCAGCATGGAATCGTGGAATGGTTTGGGTTGGGAAGGACCTTAAAGAAATCTCATTCCACCCCCTGCCATGGGCAGGGACACCTCCCACTATCCCAGGTTGCTCCAGGCCCCATCCAACCTGGCCTTGGACACTTCCAGGGATCCAGGGACAGCCCCAGCTTCTCTGGGCACCCTGTGCCAGGGCCTGCCCACCCCCACAGGGAGGAATTTCTCTCTGCTATGCTACCTGGTAATCCAGCATCAGCAGGACAGTGCAGCGCACGTTCACATCTCCCGGCCTCTTCACCTGGAAGCCGTCTGTCTCCTGAGTCGTAGCAGTCCTGTGCCACTGGAACATGAGAGGGAATTTAGAAGCCCCCCCCTACATGATTCTCCCTGCTCCTGCTGCTGGGCACCCAAAAGCTTTGCCTGTAAATCCCACCCAGCTAGAGAAAGCTCCAACTCTTCCCACTTAAGAGCTTGAAACAAGAGTCAATACATTTGTTCTGACCTTTGGCAAGTGAGAGGAAAAGCCAAAGTGAGAATTCAAGAGCTCCTGGCTGTCAGCAGCCTCAAGGATTCCCACCTCCCAAGTTATACACAACACACACACCCACCCTGCTGAAACACCAACCCACTTTTAGAGGAAACACAGCAAAAAGCAGCTCACCTCTACTAGGTGATTGTCAGGGCCATACAGGTCTTTATCAAGTTCAATGACCAGAGATTTAAAGAAGGACGAAAATTTTCTTTTCTGCTTGGTGGCATCATATTTGGACAGAGCAGACTGCAAGCAACACAGGGAGGAAGAGGGTTAGGGCAGCAAGTCTCAGCACTCAAGCACAGCCACCGTGCACGACAGCTCCTGGAAGTTCTGAACACCTGAATTCACCAACGTGTGCTCAAAAATCAAGTTCCCAAGTCAGAAAGGGAAAGACTGGAGTTAAAGATGAGCTCGCAGGAGTTAAACCCCTCAGCAGTTACGTACAATGCCAGTGCCCTGGTTCTCAGAGCCGGGGACACAAGTGCCACTGAGCTGCTCTCACCAGTGATTCTCACAACTCTAAGAACTTTGGACAACTCATGTCCTGCCATGGGGATACCCATCGGTCTCCAAGCTGGGCTCTCGGTCTCGTCACCACCAGACTCCTTGGAAAACAGAGATGAAGGAGGATATCAAGCCCCAGCTGTGCTCTCAGACACTAGGAAACTGGTTTCATTGCCAATTCCAGATCCATAGTCTCCTCTGAGGTTGGGTACTTGCCACTTACATCCTCCAACAGCCGTCCTTCCACCCGAAGCTCCCAGGAGGCGACGGTTCCTTCGCCATCCTCTGCATCCGACTTGGCTGGGTTGAAGGTGTTGGAGATAAAAATACGCAGCTTTCGCTTTTGCTACGAGGAAAAGCATCAGCTCAGCGTTAATCCTCACGTACAGGGCCAACTGTCCTGCACAGGTTTTGCTAAAACCGAGCTCAATGTTTTCAGCTGCCCCACATTCCCCCTCTCCTGGGGCAGACAGCGAGGACAGAGGTGTTGCTGGTCCCAGTCCTTGGCTGTGTCCAGAGCACTGGGACTCCTGATAGGCCACACTCACAGGACACGACCCTTCGGTGCCCTCCTGCTGCCTGAACTCAGCACCTCCAAACCCTGGATATAACCCACGGCCTCCCCTACCTTGATGGGGCGTTTCAGAGCCTCCTGGATGTCCAAGCGCTTCCTCATGATGGTCTGGTCCAGCTTCCTCTCGAAGGCCAACAAGTCCATGTAGGCCTGGGATTCGGGCACGAGCTCACGGATCTGCGGCCCAGCAAGGATGGAAATGCCCATCAGCTCCCCAGAGTGCCCCAGGCTGCCTCACCTCCCCCCGAGCCCCTCCCCGAGCCCCACTCACCCGCTGCGGGAGGATTTTATCTGCCATCTTCTTCTTCTTGGCGCTGACAGGGGCGAGAGGCAAAACAGGCGTGAAATGGGAGCGGCTCTGGGCACAGGAACTCACAAACCTGCAGCACCCACTGGCCAGTGACTCCCCAGTTACCTGGGCCCTGCTCCAGTGTGACTAACTGGTTATCTCAACGTTCCCCACCCCTCTGAGCACTCAGAAAGGGAGCTACATCTGTTGGAAAGCCGGCTGCATCCGCTGGAAAGGGGCTTGCATCCCTTGGGAAGGCGGACCTGACACAACCAAGTGACTCTCCAGCCTCAGTCAACTTTGGAGTGGCTTTTCCAGGAACAGCATTTTAAATCCAGGGTGAATTCCATTCTCACTGGGGCATCACATCAGGATGCAGGCACGTGACATAAACTCAGCCCTGCCCTGCCCAGTGTTGAGCTGGGAGTCCTTCAGTCCCAGGGGAACGCACAAGGACCTCATGGGACCCTTCAGCCCCCTGAGCGCTGCAGGATGGCCGAGAACTCCAGAATCCCTGAGGCTGGAAAAGACCTTCCAGACCCTTGAGTCCAACCTGTGCCCGACCTCCAGTCTGTCACCCGACCAGAGCACTGAGTGCCACGTCCAGTCATTCTCTGGACACCTGCAGGGGTGGGAACTCCACCACCTTCCTGGGCAGCCCCTCCCAATGCCTGACAACTTCGATGAAGAAATTCCTCCTGAACCCCAAGATGTCCCCTCTGCCCAGGGATGTTGCCACTCCCCCGAGATGCTCCCACTGTGTGGGGATGTCCCCGTTAGCCCCGGGCTGCGCCCTCTCCCCGTGCCCCCCGTGCCTTACTTGTGGTTGCGGTTGGGCACCGCCTGCGGCTGCACCTGCTGAAGCTGCTGCGG
>VZTE01005091.1:180391-201702 GCA_013397775.1 Eulacestoma nigropectus | reverse complement strand
GTTGGGGCCGTGAGGGGTTGGGAGTGCGGGAAGGGGGATCAGGGACGGGAACGGGGGCCTTGAGGGGTGGGATTGGGGTACGGGATCGTCCCACGAGCTGGGAAGTGTTGTGGGGTGTCAGCCCCCGCTCCCGGGCCGTGACTGCAGCCCCTGTCCCCTGGTCCGGGATGTGCTGGGAGCGAGGTGGATGCGGCTTTCCCAGGGATGAAGGGCTCCAGTGTGCAGGTGTGGCAGAGACACCCCGCCCCGGAGCTGCCCCCCGGAACATTCAGGAGGAATTTCCTCACTGAAAGGGCGGTCGGGCGTTGGAAGGGGCTGCCCTGGGAGGTGGTGGAGTCCCCGTCCCTGGAGATGTCCAGGGAACAACTGGACGTGGGACTCAGCGCCCTGGTGGGGATCGGTCTCAGCTTGGACTTGGTGATCTTTTCCAGCCTCGGGGATTCAGGGATTCTGGGATCTTAGGGATGAAGCTTATGGGGAAAACAAATGGCCGTGAATGGGTCCGGTTTGTGCAGGTTCAGGCTGAGCACCAGGAAAAGGATTCGTGTCTCCCCTGGGGTTCCACAGAGAGCAGGAGGTTGGAGTTAAAGGCCACTTTCTGCAAGTATTAACATTAAGTTCCTTTTCCCCGAAGCAGTTTCCTGTGCTCAGAGAGAAAAGGGACACAAATCCAGTCAGCATTAATCCATGGAAAAAGCCAAGTGCGCAGTCACACCACGAGTATTAATTAAACAATTAATGATGATCATCTGATGAGCGCTGCCTCCAGCCTGGGGGTCCCAGCACAGGGAGGACGTGGAGCTGCTGGAGCGAGTCCAGAGGAGGCACCAAGATGATCCGAGGGATGGAGCAGCTCTGCTGTGAGGAAAGGCTGGGAGAATTGGGATTGTTCAGCCTGGAGAAGAAAAGCTCCGGGGTGACCTAATTGTGTCCTTTCTCCTGCCCTGAGGGTTTGGTGGAACAGCCTCCCCTGCACCTGCTGGCAGCTCCATGGAAACTTTCCTGCCCAGCCAGCCTGGCTCTGGCTCCAGGACAGCAGCATCCCGGACTGTGTGATTGTCTCTCAGCGCCTGTTTCCACTGGCAGCCAGCGAGGGGTGACCGGGAATTCTGGCCCGCGAGGGGAGCTGGTGGAACCTCGGGATCTCCACAGACCCTGAATGGGCTGAATGTCTCTGGATCCCAACCGGGCTGAGGCTCCATGGATCCTGAACGGGCTGAAGGTCCCCAGATCCCGGACAGGCTGAGGATCCCAGACCTCAAATAAGCTGAGGCTCCCTGGATCCTGATCAGGGTGAGGCTCCTTGGATCCTGAACAAGCTGAAGCTTCAGATCCTGACGGTCCCCAGATCCCAGACAGCCTGAAGCCCTGCATCCCGACCAGGCTGATGTTCCCAGCCCACTCCTGCTGTCCCACCATGCTCCGATGGACCACGGCACGTTGGAGTCCTGTGCCTGGAAAGAGCAGCTTTTGCACGTCCCATCCACGAGCCGCTCCCGGTGGTACCTGCCCGGTACCTGCCGCGTTCCCACGGGAAACGCAGGGCTCTGCTGCCCGGGGGGCTCGGACACCTCCTCCGAGTCCTCCCGGAGCCCTCGGAGAGCCGGGCTGCGACAGATGGACGGGGTGACCTGCTCCCAGCACAGCCGGCAGGTCCAGCGGGAGCTGGGAGGGGATTACAGCGCCCGGAGCCGGGGGCAGCGCCGGGAATGCCGCGGGGAGGGAGCGGGCACGGCTCTGGCTCTGATTCATCGGGTTCATTAACGCCCTCCCGGCCCGGCCGTTCTCCTTCAAATCCCACCCCCTGGCCTTTGCAGCTCCAGCTCTGGCCGGGAAGCACCAGAGCAGGGTGAGACTCTTTTAGCTGAGATGCAAAACACTCCTGTGCCATTTCCAGGAGCCGCGGGGACAGGGTCGGAGCCAAGGGACCGGGGGGAGGGTGGGGGGGATGTGTGTTGGCATTTCAGCGTTCCCTGCCCACTCCCACTCCCTATTATTCGGTCTCCATGGAGTCCTGAGGGCTTTTTTTGGATGCCCGGTGTCGGATCTGCTCTGCTGTTGCTTTTGCTCTTCGTAGCTGGAAATTTTGAGGGCAAAAGGTGTGTTTATATTTGGGTTGTGCTCCCAGGCCCCCTGCCAGGGTAAAATTCCACCTGGTGACTCCTGTTGGACCTCGGGTGGGTCCCAAACCACGGAGGTGTTGGAGCTGTCAGGCATTACCAGCCCTGTGTGTGTTAATTATCCTCTCCCTGCTTGGGAGCAGCAGTCAGCTCCCTCCTCCAGCCCTGTGTCCCTCGGGATGAGCTCCCAAGGCAAGGCAGCGAGGCTGGAGCTCGCTGAGGCACCCGGGGCGCCCAGGAAAGGGAGGCTCAGCTCAGCCTCAGCTCTGATGCCAGGGATGCTCTGCACGTCCCAGGCAGCACTGAAGTCTGGCCCAAAGCTTCTTCCTCCCCCTCCCTTTCCTTCGGCTCCAGGAGCATCCCGGGATGAGGCTGTCCCCACCTGCCTCCTCGGGGGAGCATTTCCAGCAGCTCAGCAAGAGAGAAAGGCTCGGCGTGGGGGAGTTATATCATTTATATCATTCTTTATATCACCGTTGTTAAGAGTAGCAGGTATTGATGTACAATGCATCTGTCATCTTATTGTGCTTCCTATGAAAATGTGTGTACATAGTACAGATACCAGAGAGAATTCCACACTTTATACACTTGAAGGCATTCAGAGATCAGTAACAGAAAAAAAAGAAAAAAAAAAAGAATGGCACAAGAACAAGGCCTAAATGCTGCTGGATGGGTATCTACACTGGCATGATGCATATAGAGAGAGATATATATATATGTACACATATATATATAGTCATATATATTATATATAAGAAATATAAAATGCCGATGACATAATAACAAAAAAAGCGTTTTCTTCAACAGGTGAGCCTCAAGGTCAAATCCCAGCCCCATCTTTAAAAGCTTGAATGGGAAAGAGAAAGAAAGAAAATAAATAAATGAAACGCGATGAAACATTAGGAGAAATCCATAAGAAAATTTATGGATGTGGCCGACCCGTCGTCTTTGGGTGATCGCTGGATACAAAGGACTGACCCCCAGTTCCTAATTTTGGTCAGGAAGCAAATAATAAGAATAAAAATGGCAAGAATAAAAACAAAACTGCAGTTTAGAAACAAAAATTACTAAAAAGACTTATTGCAAAAGCTCTTAAAGATAAGTAGCACTTGGGCCCGGGGAGGGCTCTGGCCTGGGGGCTGGGAGACGGACTGGGGGGCCAAACGGGGACCCCGGAGGGGAGTGGTGGGTGCTGGCAGGCCCGGGGGGCAGCGACTCGGCGGCCACGGACCCCTGGCCAGGGCAGGGCTGTGCCGGGGAGGGGCAGCGGCGGCCCTGGGAACTCACAGACACCCCAAACCCCCCGGGGCAGCGGCTGTCGGGGGCTCAGCGGGGCTGGAGCTGTGGCCCCAGAGCCCCCTGTGAACCCCGGGGAGGTTGGGGCTCCGGTGCCCGCCCAGCCACGGTGGTGCCAAGGGGGTGTCCCCGGCTGGGCCGGGCTGGGGGCTGCAGCCAAAGGGGGCCAGGGGTTTCCTTCTGCCTTTCTCCCCGAGCATGGCTGGGTTTGGGGCCACAGGGTTCCCTGGGGACAGGAGGGACTGCAGGGCAGTGCTGGGACTGGCCAGGCTGCCCAGAGCCCAGGAGGGGTGGGTGGGGAGGGACAGTGCCCGGTGTCCTCAGAGCCGAGGTGGCACCTCCCAGCTGAGCCCCCTCCGGTGCTCCTGGGGCCGATCCCGGGGCAGGGGCCGAGGAAGACGTTCTGGACAGGTGGAGGGGCTGCGTCTTCGTGCCGGGAGCACCCGGGCGAGGCTGGGCTGCCGGTCCCGGGGGACAGAGGCGCTCTCCGGGCACTCCCGGCCTGCTGCCCCGTGCCGGGCACGCCGGGGGCTCCTCGATGATCCCCCCACCAGGCACAGGGGGCCCAGCAAGCGCGGCCAAGGCGTTGGAGTAGGATGAGCATGGAGATGACGGAGGATGGACGGACAGGGCTGTGGATGGAGACTGCGGCCGAACGGCTGCTTCTTCTTGGCTTCTGGGTTTTAGTTAAAAAGGCCGAGGGGCGCCAGGGGGGAGCCGGGGCAGGCCCGTGCCCTGGCCCACTGTGCGTGTCGCTCCCGCTCCGCGGGACGGCCGGGCTGGAGCGTCCTGGAGTCTCTGAAGGAGCAGGGCAGCCACGGGGGCTGCGCCGGGGTCTGGCGTTGCCCGACCCCACTGCCCGCCCCGAAATCCGAGGCCGTCGCTCTTGTCCGTGTCCCACCGTGCCGAGGAGCAAAGGCCCCCTAGATGTGTCTCTCCGCTGGCGCTGGCGGGGAGAAGGGCAGCTCTCGCAGGGCTTTGGTAGCTCAGGTTGTACATCCAGACGTCGGTTAGCAGGTGAAGTCCTCAAAGGTGCCCCGGGCCGGGTGGTGAGGTAGGATGTTGGCTGCGTACGTCATGCCTGCTGGGTGCCCCCGTATGCTTTCACAGGGATTCTGCAGGATAAACGGGATGTTGGGGTCGCTGGTTTCATCCGGGTCCTTGCAGAGACCCAGCGCCATCCCCCCACCAGCACCTCCGCTCCTTTCCCAAGTGCTCCCCAAAACGGTGACTCTGCACCCCACGGCAGCCCCTGAGCTGCAGGAGGGGACAAACAGGAGGGGACAAGCAGGAGGGGACAAGCAGGAGGGCACCGCTCTGTGCCCCGCACTCACGTGGCGCTTCACGTCGTCCATGCTCAGCGCGACGCCCTTGTCTGTGTTGTTCCTCTTGTGGTTCTTGCGGCACTTGCCCCGCCGGCACAGCCGGTGCTTTATCACCTGCCAGAGCCACAATTCAGCACCGTGGGGCTCAGGGGTGGCTCTTCCCCGTGTCCCACACGAGCACAGCCGTGGGATGGAGGAGACGCTCACCTCATAGGCATAGTCGAACAGCTCCAGGACCGTGAGGATACTGGCCCCAATGAACAGCCCCATCTGCCCTCCGATGTCACCTGCAGAGGCAGAGGGAAGCCATCAGGGTGGCCTGAGTCCAGAGCCGGGTGGCAGAGGGAGCAGAGAAAGGGGCAGAACTCGTCACTGCTGTGACTGGTGCCTGGTCATGGCAGTGGGGTGCCCTGCTCCACATCCGCGCTGTCGGCACCTCCCGGTGCCTTGGGAACAGGGCCGTGGTGACAGGGCCGGCACGGGACCACCTCGCTGGGGGACTCTGGCTGGGGACTGTCACAGGGCTCCCCACAGCCACCAACACTCACCCAGCAAACCGGCCACCTCGTACGCCTTCTTCTGCTCGATCGTCTCGTAGTTCAGGGCTTCAAAGAAGATGTCCAGCACCAGGATGTTCTCCCTGTGCAGGACAGAAGTGGCATCAGGCTGAGGTTTGGGATGGAGGGACCAGACGCTGCCCCGCCGCCGCGGCCGCAGCGCGTTACCCAATGTACTGCTCCGACTTGTTGTACTTCTTGGCCAGGTATTTGGCCGAGGCCTTGCTGGGGATCTTGACCATGGAGAGCTCTTTGCCGTAGCGGGTCATGTTGCAGGGCATCTCGCAGATGCAGTACTCGTTGTCCTTCTCCACCAGGAAATCTGTGCAGGGAGAGAGGGGGATGGCGAGGTGGAGAAACCCAACACCCGCAGCTCCGTCCCACGGGGCCGGGCAGCCTCACCTAAGGCCGGATCCGCACACTCCTTGTACTGCTCCGGGGTGCAGTAAGGGGCATCGCCTGGGGAGACACAGAGCAGGTTTTCCAGGTGGGACCGCACTGGAGGGCTGGGCCAGGGCCGGGCCGGGCACGGGGCTCACCTGGCATGTGCACCATGCGGCAGTTGCAGTTCTCCACCAGGTACCGGGTCTCGCAGTCGATCCGACAGGCCGTGATGCTGTAGGTGTCGTAGAACTCCGAGTCGCCCGCCACGGCCTTGCAGTCACCCCAGGGAGGCGGCAGGTAGATGAGCTGGAAGGGGAGAGAAGGCAGGAGTGAGGAGAGAAGCCCTCCCAGCCCCCAGCGTGGCAGGGGACAAACACCCTCGTGACATTGGTCCCCAGGACCGGGTCCTCCTCTCCATCCAATGTGGGGACAGGGGCACAGCGGGGAGGCTCTGCTCCCGCAGCACAGGGTGGGAGGGACATCCCAGACCTGCCCAGTTCCTACCCGCTGCTCCTGGCAGGACACAAAGGTCTGGAAGCCGGGAGCCACCCCGAAGCCCAGCTGGTCGATCAGCGGGGGCTCGTCCTGGCTGTGGATCTGCACCTTGATCCCGGCTTCGAACGAGGTCTCATCTGTGGCAGAGAGAAGCGGGGTGAGCACGGCACTGTCCCTGCTCCGAGGGGCTGTGCCGAGCCTGCTGCGAGAGGGACCACAACTTCTGCCTCCCACGCTTCCCCTGGGCCAAGTCATTCATCCACGTGTCCATCCATCTGTCCACCTGTTTGCTGCAACATGTCCTTGCCCCCTCCACCCCGACCCCCCTGCTCCACACCCGGGAGCGTGGCAGGGAAAGTATTTGCCTCTATTTATAAACAAGTGATGGTTGCGTGTCTTAACAATGGGGAGTTGCCATGGCAAAGAGCAAAGACAAGGAGGAAAAGGGAAAGAAAAGACCAGGAGTGATGAGAAATGGAAGGAGGGAAGAGAAGGGAGCTGCAGGGATGTGGATCTGTGGTCTGGGGAGCTGGGAAGGGGCTGGGCAGGTGGGTAGGGGCTGGGCAGCACCCCAGGAGCTGCCGGTGACTGAGTGCACCTGCTGGGGCAGTGGGTTACCTGTTTCCCCCCACACTGGCAGGTACTCGTCCTGCTGGATGTCCAGCATGATCTCCAGGCCATTGCCAGTGCCCCCCTTCATGGTGATAAGCCGGGGCTTCCCGTCCTGCCCCGCGTTGAAGGTGTAGCACTTCCCGTAGCGGGTGAAGACCTGCAGGAGAGGACACAGGGCTGAGGCCGAGGCCCCTCTGTGTGGAGCCACAGCACGGAGCCAGGAGAGCGTCCCCAGCCCCAAAACTCCGCCATCCCAGCCTGGGCATGGTCCGACCCGGGCTCCTGACCCACGGGATCTCTCAGTGTTGGAACTGCCCATCCTGGCCCTGGCGGAGGAGGAGATGTTCCCACAGGGATGGACTCAGAGGAGACACTGCAGATTTACAGCACCTCGGCCCCAGAGAGCCCACGGCAGCTGTGGCTCCCCGAGGCGGTGGCGCTCAGCCTGATGCCTGCACCGGCGCCTCCTCCAAGCCCTCCTCCATCCCTGCAGAGGACGGGGCTGGACAGGCTCCTGGACCCCCCCATCCCTCCTCGGCCATTCCAGCTCTCGCCTCCGGCAGCCGGCACGGCCCCAGCACCGCGGAGCTGCTGCCAGCCTGGGCAAGGGGCACGTGAGGGCAGAGGGCTCAGACCACATGGTGCCCCACAAGCCCTGATGCCACCAGGATGGAGGTGCCAGGCACCTCCTCTGCAAGCACAGCCCCGGGGATACTCTCCATGTCCCGCCAGCAGGTCTCCACAGCCGGTGCCATCCCCAGCTCTGGCAGACGGGGCTGAAATATCAGCCTGTCCCTGAGCAAGATCCAAGGGCAGCATCACCTGCCGTGCCTGATCCGACACCGATCAGCTCCGGAGCTGCTCCCCATGCCGGGCCACCCTGGGGCTACTCACCGGCGCAAAGTCCCCGGGGCCGCAGCGCTGGCCGCGGTAGCTGCAGCTCAGCAGCATGTCCTCCAGCTGGTGGCAAGTGCGGTTAAAAAACCCGTACAAATTCAGGGGCTCGTCCTCCTCCCAGGGACCGGGCTGGGCCGGTGTGAAGCCCAGCTCCATCCCAGGCTCGTAGTCGACCAGGGGGGCCAGGTAGAGCAAGTCCTCGTGGCTGAGCTGCGAGAGCCGCACACGGTTGATGTTGCAGAAGGTGACGGCGGGGAAGATCATCTCAGGGCTGTCCTCCTCGCTGAGCAGAGTGACGTGGTGGTACTCCAGGTAGTAGGCGATGCGGTCGGCCACCTGGTAGAGGAAGACGGAGAGGGAGAGGAGGAAGGCCAATGCCCACAGTGCCTGCCGGGCACCCAGGCTGCCCTCCACGAAGATGTGGCTCAGCCCGTGCAGGGTGCAGCTGCTGGCAAAGGCCACGAAGTCCGTGGTTGCCCCTGCATCCTTCTCATCCTCTTCATCCTCCTCCTGCCCATACAGGAGATCATCTGCTCCATCTTCTCCCTTCCCAGTGGCTGCAGCATCTTCTGGTCCTTCCTCACTGGAGAAGGAGATGGTGCAGAATATCTGGAGAGGCATTGCCCAGCCTGGGGGTCCCAGCTGTAGTGTGGAGGTCCTGGCTCTGGTGTGGGGGTCCTGGCCCCTGCCCTGCTACAGCCTGGGGGTCTTCAGTCAGTTCCTCGGCAGAGAGGGGCTGGGGAGAGCAGGGGAGGGGGAAGGGGCAAGTTCAGAGAGGGAAAACGGCGAAGGGAAAAGGAGTGAGGCGAGCAGGAGTGAGGGAGAGGAGCAGAGGGATGCTCGGAGGGGCCGGAGCAAGGTGGGTATATCAGGAGCAGAAGGAGGGGAGGAGGAGCAAGGGGCGGTTCCGCGGGCTCCCCGGGCCCCCCGGGACCGGCCGGTTACAGCTGCCAGGACGGAGCAGAGACATCGCCGGCTCCAGAAGCGCCGTGGGAGCTCCCGGTGCTGCCTGGGGGCCCGAGGGGCTGCCAGGCTGGGGGCACACAGGGTTTGCGTGTGCAGGTACCCGGCGCTGTGTCCCCACGCCGTGCCCTCCGTCCTTGCGTGGTCTGGCCCTGGCAGCCCAAGCGGCTGCTCCAGCCAGGCCCTCCCCGCTGGGTCCCCGGCTGTCTCCAGAGCCGCCGTATGCCAGGCAGGCTCTCTGCGCTCATCCTCAGGGCAGCTGGAGCCAGAGGTTTTCCCAAAATGCCTCTGTGACACTGTCCTGCTTCAGTGCTGGTCCAGGCAGGGGGAAGGATGCTGTGGTGTCCTCAGGTTCCTACGATGCTCCTCCCGCCCTGGCAGTGCCCATCCCTGCAGGCTCATCCCCCTGTGCCGCAGGGCACGTGAGAATCCGGCAAGCCCAACGTTCCGAGCGGTGTGAGGTCCGTGCTCCTCCGAGCAGGGCTGGTCTGGGCAGGATTTGGGTGCTGTTCGGGCAGTGAGTCCTTCTGCAGAGCCCGGGCGGTGCCGGCTATGTCACCTCGTGCTTCGGGTCCCAGTGGGGCACAGGGAGCCACCTCTTCCCTCAAGGAATGGCATCCAGGCCTTGTGCTGCTGAACCGGCCGGGCTGGGGGTCCCAGGGAGCAGCTCTGGTGCAGGATGCTGGGATGGAGTCGGCGGCTGCCAGGCGCGGGCGTCTCCTCTCTGCAGCAGCACAGCCCCTTCTCGTGGTTTGCTGTTTTCCTGTGCTCAGCACTTCATAAAAGCATCCAGAGACCACAGAGCAATCTCCAGCCCCATCCTGGCACCGCCATCACCGGCCCGGGGGGAGAATCTAAATCGGGGAGCACTTGGATGTGCAGGGGCCGGATGGGAGGTTCGGGCTGCTGCCTGGGTGGGAGAAGCTCACCCCAACCCCTCGGTTTGGCTGCTGTGCCTCCTTCCCCCTGCACCCTGCGGGGTTCCTGGTCCCTGAGCACATCCCGGCGCAGATGGACACCACAAACTGGGAGAACAAATCAGTCAGGAACTTGATAAAAATCTGAGCTGATACCAGCACAGTTATCTGAGATTCCTGCGCAGGTGATGCCAGTGGAACAGGCACTGGGGATTCCTGCCAGGGGCAGTGATCCATGATGTGACAGTGGGTTGTCCCATCCCGGGGCTCCCCAAGCTCAACATTCCCTTCAGTAGGACCCTTGTGTAAGAGGGACACTGGCAGATGCCACTTGGGGACCTGGAGAAAGGGTGGACGACCTTGGGGACGAGTGCCAGAGCCACGGGATGAAATTTCATCAAGCCAAGATCAAGGTTACATCTTTTGGGAGCATCCCAGAGAATCTGAGATGAAAACTCCTCCCGGGAAAGAGGGTCAGGAAGGTGGATTGGGTGGCTGGGAGCCACCAGCACATGGGGGCCAGGTCACAGGTGCCCTGTGGGCACCTGATGGGGATGAGCTGCAGCTGCAGGGCTGGGCTGGGCTGTAACAGCATCAGGGATGCTCCTGGGTTTGGGAGAGCTGGGCTGGTTCAGCCCTGTGGGAGCTGGCTGGGAACACACGGGGCTGATCCCGCACAGACTGGCACTGGAGGATGCTCTTGTCAGGGAGGAGCAGGTAGGAGCTGTCTGGGGTTGGGGTGGGATTTCTGGGGCTCCCAAGCTCTGGGACTGAGTTCCTGCGCCACGGCTGTAGCGGGGAGAGGAGGAGGGAAATGGGATTAAGGAGCTGCAGGTTGAGGGGGTTGTTTAGCCCCGGCAGGGCTCGGACAGGTGAGCGGTGCTGCCCGGGGCCAACAGCCGCTCCCTGACGGTGCGAGCGAGGGGCGGATCCGCTCCCCCGGCGCGGGGAGGTTTAATGTGTCTTCTTCGGAGCAATTGCAGCAGGGAGAGAGCGAGAAAGATGCTGTAATGAAAACATTCCATCATCGACTGGGGCCATTAACCTGCCTCGCTCGGCTTAAACAGCTCGCGGGGAGCGCCAGGGCTGGTTCCCAGCAGCCGCGCGGGGCGGGAGGACGAGCACGGCCCGGCTCCGGTTACCACCTCCTGTCCCAGCGGCGACACCCGAGCCGGGGTGAAGGTGACCGGGGACGGCCGCAGCCCGGAGCACGGCGGCACCAGCGCCAAGGGGAAGGTGTCCTGACCCCCAGACTGGGGACAAACCGCGGCCGCGTGTTGCAGGCAGCGGGGTGCGGTCCTGGTTTGTGCAAGTTTTGGAGATGCTGGAGGAGTCCTTGGGCTCGTTCCAGCTCCTCCCTCGCCAGGAGTTATTTTTACCCTCTCTCAGGTAAAGCTTTGGCGGGGGCGAGGGACGGGGGGTGCTATAATTAGCCGTGACATCAGCCCCCGTGGCGGGTGCTGGGATGATGCCGCCACACCCGACCCGGCGCTGGGACCGGGGAAGCTCCGCGCCCTCCTCCCCGCCCCAGTGAGAGATGTGGGATGGGAGAAGGAGATGGGTTTTTCCTGCCTCCGGCACCGTGTTTGGCCACTGTCCCGGGCACGGTTCGGCCCCGCTCGCTGCTCTGCAGCTCCTCACGGGCCTGGGAAAGGAGGTTCCCCGGAGCGGGGGAGCACGGAGGCGGCGGGGGGGGAAGCGGGAGCGGGATTTGACGGCAGCAACAGCACATTTCACAGCCTGTCACGCTTTAATGGCAGAGGAGATCAAAGCCGGGATGGAGTTATTCATAGAGATAAACCAATCCCCGAGGAGGCGAGGAGAAAACAACATTGCAAGCTCTGTTATCCCAGGTCTCCGAGCCCCGGGGAGGCTGTCGCAGAAAGCGCCCCGGGAGCTGGACGCGCTCGGTTTTGTGACGGGCACTGCCCGTCCCTGCCAAAGACTGGCTGAGCCGGGGCTGAGCTGCCCACGTCATCCCTGGGGGTGCCCGGAGGTCGGAGCTGACTGCTGGGAAGGGCTGGGATGAGGTGCAGCCCCACGGCAGCCAGAGCAGCACGTGGGGGTGGACATTTGGGGCAGATGGAGACCCCACAGCTGGGCTGTCCTGCTGCCACCACGCACCCGGCTGTGCGAATCGAAAGGGAGAAAAATGAGGTTTTCCACGTGTCTTGGCCCAGGGATGCGCTTTGCAGCTCCCAGAGCTGCCAAGATGGTGGTGGGCAGTGCTGCCACTGCCGCTCCGGGCGGGATGAGCCGCTCTGGGACGGCTCCAGGGCTGCAGATCCCTCCCTGACCCTGGCGAGAGACAGAGCAGAGGCAGCCAAGCAAGGTGGGATTGCCCGGGCAGGCGGGATCTGTGCCGGGACTAATCCTGCACCCCTTATCAGATGCTGCCACCTTGCCTCGGCTCGCTCCGCCAGCCAAGCCGGGCGCAGCTTGTGTTATCCGGCCCTTTATCCCCCAGATTAGGCGCTTCACAGTGGATTAGCATGTCACATTCTAATGCAGAAAAATTGATGATTAAAAAGGAGTTTTTCCTCTGTATTATTCCCCACCTCCGCCTCCTCTCCACCCCGTCCCCGCGGGCCCGCCAGCCCCAGCCGCGGGGAGCGGTGATGCCGCGGCGCTGGTGATGCCGGAGTCGCATCCCTGGATCGAACAGGGGATGGGAAACAGGAAGCCAAAGGTGCCTTTTTCACGCCGCATGCCGGCTGCTTCTGGTGGCGGGGTCCGGTACTCCAGGTCCCTGTGCCATTCCAGCCCCGCGTTCCCGGCTGCAGACTCAGCACCTGCAGCACAGGACTTTAATAAAAAGCACATTATGGTGAGTAATGTGCTAAGTGGACTTCATTATAGAGCCAGGGCCTCCCTGGATCCCGTTGTTCCATATGATTTCATATCAGATGAGCCTTATCTCCTCTCCAAACGCTTCCATTTAAACTCTATTAATCTTTCAGAGCTTTCCTGGGCAAGCTCTTCCCAGCCAGCCCTGCCGGGTGCCAGTGCTGCTGCCCCGGGCACTGAGGCCACGCTGGCCCGGAGTCTCGGGGGGCTCAACCGGGACCCCCCCGCAGCTCCGTGGGCAGTCGAGCGTGTCGTCCCTGGAGCCTTGGCTGTGATCCGCCGTGACAGCTCCGCAGCCGCCGCGTCCTCCTCTCCAGGATCTGTTTACGCTCCTGTAATTGAACCAGTTTGTACTGCTGAGAGCTTCCCGGTGATTTACCCGCTGGCAGTGTCCCTTTGTGCCGTGGAGGGGTCACCAGGACTCTGCCAGGACGCGGAGGATGCTGCCGAGGTGTCGCTAATTCCCGTGCATCCGGGATTATTCCTGTGGACCCTTATCCCAACGCCTTCCCGTGTTTCCTGCCGATCACGAATTACCCGTAAGCAGGTTGCGATTTTTTCCGACATCCTTCACAATCGCTCAGAAGGTTCACGCAGGCAGATTCGAGCCGGCGGTTTTATTGGAGGGGCGAAAAACCCGCGGTATTCCGGTCTGGTTTCCTTGCTGCGCTCGCTCGCTCCGGCTCCGCACGTATCAGGCTTTTCAAATCTAATCTAATCCGAGCAGAGCAGTCACACAGCCCCGGCACGCAGTGGCTCTGGAAGGGTCTCCCTGTCCCTGCCAGGAGAACAGGGGTTTAAAATCCCTGACAAATCACAGAGTGGGTGGGAACACCCTGCCCCAGCTCTGTCCTTGCAGTAAGAACCTGGATGCAAACACACCAAACCCTCCATACAGAAAAAAACCCTCCAAAAATAAATAATTGGTTATAATACCCAAGTGTCGGGGCTGTATAAATAAATAAGAGCTGGTGAGGAGCTCCTTGAGCCCTGGCTGGAGCAGGAATTGCAGCGCTGCCTCGGGAGCCCCAGCCAAGCTCCACAGGCGATAAAACACAGGCAGCTCTAAACAGCCAGAGAAATTAAACTGAGGCAAAAAGCCATGAGACAGTTAATTTCCTGGTCTCCCTGTGGAGATCTGTGGCTCAGAGGCTCAGGGGATCTGCCCGCTCCAGCCCGGCTTCTCCCCACTTGATATCAGGGAGAGAGGGAAAATGGCACCGGGAGGTTCCTGGGCAGGTCCTTTGGAATCCTCAGAGAGCACCTTGCATTGCCCAGCCCGGGGCTGGGAAAAACACCAAAGGGAGGCTGAGGGCAACAACTTGGAGCCTCTCATATGCTGGTGCTGTCCAGGGCTGTGCTTCCAGCTTGTGGATCCCTCGGGACACACGTGCCCAGGGTGCCCTGTCCTCAGCCGTGAAATCCTCACCTCCATTGCAGTTGGATACCACTCGAAAGCCTCCTCATCTCTTCCAGCAGCCACAGATGCCATTAAAGCTTATTAATAATCATTAATAATTCATTTTTTAATGAGTCTTTATGTGCAAAGGCATTCCAAGAGGAACGGGAATGGCCAGAGGTGAAGCTGAGATGCTCTGAGCTCTCGGCATGACACCTCTGGGTGCCTGTGGTGCCTCCGGCTGTGCGGGACCCCTCCGGGTGTGCAAAGTGCTTTGGGGTGTGACATCTCCAGGTGTGCAAGGTGCTTGTTGTGTGTGTGACTCCTCTGGGTGTGCACAGAGCTTTGGGGGAGTGTGACCCCTCTGGGTGTGCATGGTGCTGCTGTGCAGGGGGAGCTGCTGGGGCTGGGCACGGCCCCTGGGCAGAGCCAGCGACCAAATGACACTGGCTGAGCCTGATCCTGATCCCGTGAGTCCTTCTCCTCTAATCCCACCGTTTCCCAGAGTTTGGAGGTTCGGGTGCTGGATGTGCCATTCTCAGCTCTAACGAAGCGGCTGCGAGGTGCAGGCACGCGGTGGCCTCTCACTGTGCCATGCCAGGGCTGTGTTCTCATCCCTCTTATTCCTGATCCTCTTCTGCACCGTCTTGGCCAAGATCAGTCGTGGTGGGCTCAGCGGTGCTGCTCCCACACAGCCACGGCGCCGGGGCCGTGCCGCGGCATCGCTGTCCTGCCGCAGAGGGAGAGTGAAGCTCAGCCGGCTTCCCACAAGCGTTCCCGTCCCCGTTCGGTCGGTGTGGGGTGAGCAAAGCCACAGGCAGCAGAGGGCTCCCCAGTCCTCCTGCCTGGCCAGGTCTGGGAATGCTTGGGCGACGCTGGGGCAAGGAGGCAGCCGAGGAGCAACGTGTGAGTGTCTCTGCTCCGTGCCCGAGGGCGAAACATCTCACGGCTGCTTTCTGGATGATTTGCTTTGAGCAAAAATACAGTGATACTGGAAAATCTCCGAGCTGCCGAGCAGACAACAGAGTCGGGGCACTCCCAGCCCGCCGCACTTCCCGGGAGAGCCGAGTCACCACCAGCAAACGGCTGTGGTCCCGTGCGTGGCGGCTTCTCTGCTCCATCACCTCCGATTATCTCGCGCCAGGCAGCCCCTGTCCCGCTGGGTTTGCCTCATTCGTCTGGAAATCGGGGCAACCTCTGGGGTCAAACTCTGCTGCTGTTCGGCCGCGGAGAGAGGCCGATGTGGGGGATGAGCCCGGGCGGAGTTTGCCGATGATCCAGGTGAGGATGCTCAGCCGGGCCCCCGGGAGCACCACCGGGATGCCCGAGGTGAATCAGTGCTCGGAAACAACGGATCCGTGCCAGCAGTTTCCAACGCTTATAAGTTATTTAGGAGCCTGTGTGCCGCTTTAAAAAGTGATTTGCATAAATCACTCGAATGTCTTACAGAATTTGTAAACGAACCGGTTCCGCTGGGGACCGTGGCGGGAACTGCTGGGGCTTGGAATGCTGCTGGGAACCAGCCCCAAACCAGGGCGGGACTATCCGGGGCCAGTGGCCGTGCCTGGTGCCCACACGCTGTCCCCAAGTTGTTTTTCCAGAGCCAGATGGACCCATGCGGTTTGTTTATTAACTGTCAAAAGCTCCAGGAAATGTCTGGGTATCAGTAATTCCCGCGCCCGGTCTCTCCAGCTGTGTTGGAGATGCTTCTCACTCCGGCTCCGTGATTATCCACTAACGCTGCGCCGCGGGGGAGCTCCGCTCGCCACGGGGCTCCCGGGCTTGTGACTGCTGCGGGGCCGTGTGGGGCCACGGGGGGCCGTGGTTGGATTTGGGGTCCCCTGGAAAGGGCTGGGGCCTGGATCCTGCAGGGCAGAGAGCCAGGGAGAGCAGGGGACCAGCAGCACGCCCGAGTTGAGCACCCTTGAGCGTGTCCTACTGTGCCCGTCCCTCCGAGCTCCCACGGGCGCTGCAGGACACCCCAGCACCCACCAACGGGGCAGGTTTGAAGCACACCAGGGGTTTTTTTCAGGGGTGTTCCCGGGGTGGCAGGAGCAGAGCTCCAACACCCCCTGGCTGGAGCGAGGTTGGCTGTGGGCTGAGCAGGGAGCCCAGGGGTGCAGAGAGGTTTTGGGGGTGCAGAGGGGCACACGTTGGGGTTTAGCGGGGTCTGAGGGGCACAGCAGGATCTGGCGGTGTCTAGTGGGGTTCACCAGGGTGCAGTGGGGTCAGAAGGAGGGCGGGGAGGCTCAGCAGGGAGCAGTGGGGTGCTGTGGGGAACAGGATCTGTTCTCCATCACAGGAGCTCCTGGAGATGGGAAGAAGGAGGAGAGGAGGAGCGTGGCTGGGGTTTGCTGGGACTGCTGCAGACCCTTCCCACTCCCTGCCTGGCTCTCTCTCTGTGCACCCGGTGTTTCCAGGGCAGAGGATGCAGAATCCAATGCGAAAGGCAGCGGCATGATCTCCACGTCAAACTCAATTCTCCCAAGTGCCAGCTCAGCCCTGGAGCCTCATGGAAACGGTCCAGAGGTCTCAATCCTCTCCAGCTCATCGAGGCTGCCCCGCGCACACTGCCCGGGCTCCAGGCTCAGCCACCGTGCCCCAGAGCAGGACGGTGACAGGGAGCTTGGGATGGGGCTCGCCCTGGGCTGGGTTCACGGGGTGTGAGAAGGAAAAGCTGCAAATGCCCATTGTGCCACCCCAGACGCGGCCGCTCCTGCCCCCTCTGGCTGCACCGACCACCCAAAAGGGGCTTCCCAAGCACGGGGCACCTTCCCGAGGTTTCCTGCGGCCACAGTTCCCATACCGGGGTGTGGAGTGGAAGCTCATCCTCTGCGTTTCTCCTTTTTCCCCTGGGATGAAGAGAAAATTCCTGGGGTTTAGAGCCCAGAGACAGGACTCGTGGGCCTTCCCCTGGCTGGGTGAGGCGCAGATCCCCGTGGATGTGCGAGGCTCCAGGGGAACCTCACGGCGCGGGGAGGAAGTGCGAGCAGGGAGCCGACGGGGCCGCGCGTTCCCGCAGCGGAGGGAGGACTCCGACTCATAAATAATGAAGTAGGAAGAGTGAAACATTGATCCGTGCTGCTAATGAGGGTGTCAGGGAGCGTGGCCCTGAAACGGGGCGACAGTGAGGGCCAGCCCCCTCCTGTGAAGGAAAACGTGTCTGTCCCCTGCCTGTCCCATCCCTGTGTGAGGCTCTGGGCACGGCCCTGGGGATGGGGACATCTCAGCCCATGTCCCTCAGGGCCATGTCCTCAGGGGGGTCAAGACTTGCCCCTCAGCTTTGTGTTTGCCTCTCCAGGCTTTAAGGTCGTGCCAGGATTTTGGGACTGAGGGGAGGAGATCACGGCACCTCCCTGTGCATCCTTGTCCCTGTCCTGGGCTGCTGCAGGGGGGGATCTGTGGGGGACACCAAGCACCGCCCTGGTGCTGGAGAGGCTGTGGAGAGCCAGGGCAGAGCTGGGGTGGGCCAGTGGTTGCCCCCGGTCTTTTCAGAGGGTTCACGCTTCAGTATGGGATGAGTCTGAGCCTGGTCAGCTCCACTGGAGTGTCCCTGTACCCCGCACGCAGCTCTGGGGAACACCGGCCTGGGGGGGACACGGAAGGGGATGAGCAAAGCCAGGACCCCTGATGTGGCTGGAGATGACGTAGGATGAAAGAGGAGGTGGGAACAGCTCCCATCATCCCAGGATGGGCTTCCCCACGGGCCCTGTGTGCCGGGGGACCCTGTCCTGGCTGCAGGTGATGCTGAGAGCTGACCTGGGGAGGCTGAGACCAGCCCACAGCCCCCGGGTGGGTGCTTTGGGGGGCACACGGGCAGTGCCCCCAGCACGGGGGGTCCCTGCTCCGGTGCCGCTGCTCCCCGACCCCGGCAGCGCGAGGGGGGACCCGGGCAGGAGGCGGCTCCTCCTCTTCCTCATCGCCACCCCGGGTGTTTCGGCTCCGGCAGCCCCTCATTTGCATTCGCCGCGGCTGCCCCGAGCCCTCCCTTCTGCCGGGAACAGATAAGGCGGCACCGCGGCGTGTCGGGCTCTGCCGCCGCTCCCGTGCCGGCCATCAGCATGCGGCCGGCCCCGGGACCCCCGCCTGGCCCCACGGACCCCCGGCCGGCCCCACTGACCTCCAGGCTGTCCCCATCAAGCCCCTGCTTGTCCCCATCCGCCCCAGGCTGTGGGGTCTGGGCAGTCCCCAAACCCTCCCTGGCGAGATCCCTCTCCGTCTCCTCTGGATCAATGAGAGTTCAGGGGCAGCCCTGGATGCAAAAGCATCCCTGGACACTGAAGGGGCTTCCCGAAGTGCAGAGGGGACCCAGCCCCTGTGTGAGAAGGTGGGGCCCCACCGGGGCGGCGTGGGCTGACGGTGCTGGTCCCCAGCACCCCCCAGCCTGGCCGGGGCCACCAGGCCCAGAGCAGCACCGAGCCTGGCTCAGCCCCTGGAGAGAGCAGCAAGGCAGCAGGAATTTACTGGTGAAACAATCCCCTAAAAGCTTCTGAGAGTGCCAGGACCCCATCCCAGCACCATCCCAGCCCCACCACGCACAGACCTGCCTGTGCCGGGCTGCAAGGGGACTCCAAAGAGCAACAGAGACATAGCACAGAGCCAGCTTCCTCTAATCAAATCCATTAAATCATCCCAACCTGCTTGCAAGGAATAATCCAGGCAGGAATAACAAACCAGCTGCGAGTCTGTTTGGCTTTTGCCGGTTGAAGGGGATGCAGAACGCAGGGATTTGAAACCCAAGAGATGAAGGGAGGGAGCTGGGATGAAGGTCCCTGAGGATGGTTCGGCGCAGAAAACGCAACCGTGCCCCGGGAAGAGCCGGTATCAGAACTGGGCACAGGCTGGAGCTGGCCCTGCTCTCCGGCCCTGCTGGAGGGGATCCAGCCCTCTCCAGGCTGCAACGTGCCTCCATTTAACAAATAAAACACCTCATGGCTGACAACAGACACCTGCTCGTGGAAAGAGCCCGTCACGGGAATTTAATGCCGGTGATTAAAACCACCGAAATTGCGCTGGGACCCGGGCGGCAGCTCCGCCTTCACCCAGCCGTGCTCGGCGTGGGACACGAGTGGGACATCCCTGGGCTGGTGACGAGGATGGGGACCCCGAGCAGCGCAGGGACACAGGCTCCACGCCGGAGCCGCTCGGGAACAGCCACCGTGGCTGCCGAATTGATGAGGCAGCACCCGAATAGCCGGCACTGTTCCATTCCCAGCTGGATGGGGCCAGGCAGCCGCAGGGATAAAGGCTTTATTGTGCGCTGGATCCACCAGCGCAAGAACAACCTCCATGGCAGGGCACAGCCCTGAGCCACCGGGACCCTGAGTTCCCAAGGGATTCGGCCATCCGTGCTCTCCCTGCTTTTCCACTGGAGCCTCCTCGCCATGGCAGCTTCCAGCCCGGCACGCACAACCCCGCTTTGCAGAGCCCAAATGAGCTCTGCCCACGTGGGAGCAGCCCACGGAGCTGTACGGAGCCGCACGTGCTCCTGGGGACAACCTGGACCTCCAAAACCCAGCGGCATCCCCTTAGTGACGGTGCTGCCAGTCCTCCCCGAGCTGGAAGGAGGCGGGAGCAGCTACAGGTGGACGAACGCCCTCCTTGCACGGGGGAAAGGTGGCACTGGGCAGGGCCCGCAGGTCACTCACCACTTTGAAGTCTTCAGGGGTGCACTGCTCCCCACGGAAGAAGCAGGACAGCAGCATCTCCCGGATGTCGTGGCCAGCCCGGTCATAAAACTCCAGCATGTTGAAAGGTTTGGGCTTGAAGTTTCGGAAGTTCGCCTTGTCCTGCAGGATTTCCAGCTGCTTCTCGTCGGCCGTCTGGGTGTCTGGGATCTCGTATCTTGGGGGAAAGAGCAGAGAGAGGCTCAGGCCTGGCTGTGGTGGCTGCTCCCACTGGCAAAGGCCATTTGGGGTTCCCAGGAGCTACGTCTGCCCCGACCCTGGCATGGGCTCAGCACAGTCCCACTTTGCACGTGGCATTTCCAGAGCATCCAACAGCACAAAGTGGCCCAGAGGCACACGAGAGATGGCAGAAGGATGGATGAGGAGAAGCTGGGCAGTGGCCACATTCCAAACCCATCCCACTTGCCCCACTGCTGGTCCAGCAGCACCAGCGCTGGTCGAGGCCACCCAGCCACCTGCCCTGTGCCTTTGGTGGCATGGTGGTGAGGCGGTGGCCTTGCTGGGACATGGGCTGAATGTGCCGGGTCTCAGCTCTGCTCTCATGGCTGAAAACCCCTCCCTGGGGCAGGAGTGGGGACAGCGATGAAGCCCCTTGGCGTTGGCACGGGCAGGGAGTGCACCAGGCTCTCGACAGCGGCTTGGCAGCACCAAGGAGCTGCCACAGCTATGGGCGAGGGGCTTCCACAGCCCAAGGTATGGCACCATCCTGGGGTGTGGGTCATGCTCAGTGGCTTCACCTGCTGGCACCCCTGGCCTCGCTGCATGGGATGGCACCCAGGACACGGCACCAGAGCCATGTGTGAAGGCACCCAGGACATGGAGCCAGGTGTGCAGGCTCAGCCAGCTGTGCTGGATCAGCCTCACAAGAACCAGGGCAGCCCTGGCCTCGTTGCATGTGCTGCACCCTGGGCACGGGAGCTGTGTGTGCTGGAGCCTTCTGGGGCAGCCCAATGTGGGAGCCACACACCCAGGAGCATCAGCAGGACCTGGTGGCTCTTGGCTGCATCCAGCTGCAGTGCTGGACGAACTGAGCTGCCACCTGGGGCCACCTCAAGGCAGCGGCACCCACCTGTTATTGAGCAAGGCCAGGAGCTCGCCGGCGTGGTACAGGTCATTCTTGGTCACTCGGCTGAACCGAAACTCGTTGAGGTTGCAGAAGGTGACGGCGGGGAAGGTGAGCCTGGTGGCCGCCACCTCGTCCAGCTTGGTGACGTGGGGGTACAGGAAATAGTACTGGATGCGGTTGGTGCAGACGAGGGCGAGCAGCGCCAGCGAGCCCAGGAAGCAAAGCGCCCAGACCACGCGCTTCAGCGACAGCCGCTCGTACGAGAAGATGTGCGAGAGCCCGTGCAGGGTGGAGCTGCTGGCGAAGGCCTGGATGCTCACCGGTTGCCCGCTGTCCACCTCCTCCTCGTCCACTTTCAGGTCCATCATGGTCAGTGCCAGCACCCCGGGGTGGCCACTCTGCCGAGAAAGGGAGCCCGTGGGTGCTCGGTGCCACGGCGGCCTCGGGGGTGCTGCGGGCGCTCAGCCCACGGCAGCCCCGGGCAGGGACGTGCCCGGCAGCGCCCGCGAGGGGCAGATGCTTTGTTGTGCCCTGCTCTTGCCCCCAAGCCTACATATATATACATATATATATATATATATACACACACAGAGAGAGACATGCATATATATATATATATATACACACACACATATAAATGTATGTATTTGGATGCAGCCTCTTGCATTTCCTCCCCTCCCACCTCCTCCCTGCCCTCCCCATCCCACGGCAGGATTGGGGTGCTGCGCCCCCCCACCTCCCACCTC
>VZTE01005091.1:166541-180274 GCA_013397775.1 Eulacestoma nigropectus | reverse complement strand
TGCCCCCCGCTCCCCCTCCACCTCCCACAAATGGCACCGTCGCATCGACAAACAGATGCAGGAATCAAGGATGCAAACCTGGAATCAGGGCCGGCGGCCGTGGCTGGAGCTGGGTTCGTGCTGCTGCCGCTGCGCCGTGGGAGCCGGGGCTGGGATGAGCCTCTCGCCGCCGGCTGGGAACACGGGAGCGGGAGACGCGCAGGCACCGAGGGTGCTGAGGCACCGAGCCCGGCAGCGGCGGGTGAACCGGAAAAGAAGGGGGGGGAATAAAAATAGCCTCGTTGGTACCTTGGTGCAAGCGTGGGAGCGGGGATGCGCCGGGGCCTCGCTCAGCGCCGCGCGGGGGGACCGCAGGCGACCATCGCTGGAGAGGAGGCAGCTGCCGTGTGCGAGGAGATAAGAGGAGGAGAAGGAAGGCGAGCAGGAGGCTGCTTCCCTGCCAAACACATGGATACCTCCCCCTGTGGCTATCTGGGAGCTGGTGATTTCTTCAGATGCATAATCCGCATGAAGTCATTGTCTGAGCGCTGGGGGGGCCGGAGGCCGCGGAGGGGTGAGGGGTGCCGCAGGCCGGTGGGCAGCGAGGAGGAGGAGGAGGAGGAGAAGGAGGAGGAGGAGGAGGAGGAGGGAGAGGCGCAGGAGCGGCGCTCCAGCGATTGCAGGCGCTGGCAGGGGCTGTTGGTGCTGCTGCCGTGTGCATGTGGGTAATGTGTGTGTGCGTGTGCGTGTGCCGCTCCCATCCCCCAGCGCCTTCCAGGGATGCTCCGGCTCCTCGCTCTGCCGGAGCCCCCCGGTCCCCCCACACAGCCCTGGACCCGTCTCTCCTCGGCCACGGCCTCCCCCGCCCTTCAGGCTTCACCCGTGGTGGCCCCAGCGCCGGGGCGGGTGCTGGGACATCCTGGGGTTGGTCCTTTTGGGGGGCACCGGTGGCCTTCCAGCCCCTTTCCGGCCGTGGGGCACACGTGTCCTCGAGTGTCCACCCCGGGCTCACCCCGTGCAGCCCTGCTCTGCTGCCTCTGGCTGGTCCCTGGCACGCTCGTCACGATGTCAGGGACTGACCCTCCTGGAGGCGCGGGGCCCTTGCCCTGCTCAGGGCAAGCCGTCCCTTTCCCGGTATCGTCCTTCTGCCGTTGTCACCGGGTTGCTCCCGGGGCAGGAGGCACCGGGTGCCGGGTGCTCTGCTCCTCCCCGGGGCAGAGCGGGGGGGTTGCACAGCACTGCCCAGCTTCCCCCCAGTGCCAGCACATCTCCCACTGCCTCCAGCTGCACCCGTGACTGCCCCGGAGAGCGAGGTGCCCTCGTCACCCGAGCTGAGCCCCCGCGGCAGCGGCTCTGGGTGCGGAGGCTGCGGCAGGCGCCCGCCCACTGCTCCCAGTAAGGTGGCTGCAGTCAAATGGAAAAGGATGTTTCAATGTCCTTTACAAGCGTGATGTTGGAAAGGGACAGCCAGACCCCAGGGTTGTCACCACGAGCTGTGTCCCTGCCCAGAGGTGGCTTCCCAGCACGGTGTCCCCACCTGAACCGTGGCAAACAGGAGCGTGGGCACTTCAGGATACAGCAGGGTGAGGCACAATGCACCCTGTCCCCAAATCCCACGGCTTGGACACACTCGGTTTGGTCCTTTTCTGGAGCATCCCCTCCCCTGCCCGAGCAGGAGCCCTGGGCTTTACAGCGGGACCTGCTGGGGAGCATCTGGGAGCAACAGAGGTGGGCAACAGGGACACCCCCTGAGCCAGTGCCCCCCTTTGCTGGGCTCAGGGACAGCCCTGCCAGTGCTTGGGGACGTGGCTGCGAGGCCGGGAGAGCAGCGTTAGCATTCCCAGTTGGCACCAGCTCTGCCTTTCCCTTCCCGCTCCGTTCCGCAGTCGGCGTCGCTCCTTGCCGGGCCGACAGCTGCCTGCTGACAGCTGTCCCTCCATTAGCGCTCCTGACGGGAGCCCGGGAGAAGGATGTGCTGCTGGGGCTAAGGGATAAGGACATTTAGAAAGTGGTTGTTCCCCGCCCCCTTCTCTTCTTCCAGATGAGAAGTCAGTCTCTGCAGAGGTTTTATTGACGGTAAATCCCCCGGCAGCGCGGGCTGGGCAGGGAGGGAGGAGGTCTCAGGCTGGGGCAGGTGAGCACGTGGACGTTCTTGGGAGTCCCTGATTTCCAGTGCACAAGGAACCCCAGGGAAGAGGCTCTGCTGTGTCCCCTCGATGGAGAACGTTTCCTGGGGGTCTTGTGGAGCTGTTGGGATCCCAGACACCCCAGGACCCTTTTCTCCAGGGAGGAGGAGAGCGGCCAGAGGAAACTTCCTTACCGCTGGCCCTCAGCCAGGGAGAATGCAGCTGCATCCTTGGAATCGAGTGGAGCGTGGGGACTGGGAGCGTTTCCGTGTTATTTTTTGGGGAAGCCACGTGAGGGTTGTGTTAATTCCTGCTGGGAGAGACAGCGGAACCAGCCGAGGGCTGTGGGATGGGTGAGGAGGTAACAGCCCCAGGTGATAAGAAGCCTTGAAGGGGTGGGTTAGCGAGGGGCGGTGGGATGTGAGTGGCTGTGGCGGAGTCCTCCTGTTACAAATGGGTGCTCAGAGCACGGATTCAGTAGCCAGGACTCCCCTCAGCGCGCCCTCAGATCTAATTAGCGTGAAAAAAGTAATTAAGGGAAGGTGCTGCAGAGCTGAGGCTCCCAGCGCAGGCTCCGGCAGACAGGCAGCTGCCCGACGTGTCTTGGGAACAACTCGGGAGTTTGGGCCAAGGGATAACTCAAGGCCTGGGGCTCTTTTCTCACCTTCCCAGCAGTGCTTGTCCCTGCTCCACCATACACACCCCAGTTACGGAAACCAGCTCCCGCCCTGCTTCTTGGAAGAGCATCCCCAGGGCAAGGACGGATAAGTGATGCTTTTCCATGCTTTTTTGGGGTTGTGCCCTGCTATCACTCCCTCCAAGGAGGCAGCCCTGGCTTGCAAATTGCTTCTTTATCTGCACCCGCTGCTGTCCAGGAGGCAAATTAATTAATAATAGTCAATTAGTCCTGTGGGTGCTGGAGGTGTTTGGCACCGCTGTGTTCCTTCCTGGAGCGTGAGGCTCTGGGGCTGCCTGGCCCTGCAGCCCAGGACTGTATTTGTGTGTTTAAGAGATTTAATTCAGAAGTCACCACTGGCGTGTGGCAAAGCTGCTTGGGGCTGCAGAGGCAGCACTCAGGAGTTCACCCCACCCAGGACAAAAATTCCAAAGGAGAGGGGGGAAAAATTCCATCCCCCATCAAACCTGGGCTGAGTGATGTGTAAAAGATCTTCACAGACGATCCCAGCTAATGGGTTGCAAATTGATTCCATCAGCTCCAGCATTACAGATTGCCTGTGAAATTGCTTCCAGGAGCCCATTTTGGGGCCAAATACTTCCTAGCTTGGGGAAATAACCATCAGCATCATTAGCGACAGTAAATTGTATTCAAATGAGGCACCGTGGGGCCTTATTAGGACTTCTTACATTTTCTCGCTGGTGGGGCAGCTCTAGCATTAGGGACTCTTGCATCAGCACAGAATCCTTTAAGTTGGAAAAGACTTCCAAGATCATCCTCCAGCTTCTGCCCCAGCACCGCCAAGGCCATGACTAAGCCATGTCCTCAAGCACCACACCTACACGTCTTTTAAATCCCTTCAGGAATGGTGCCTCCACCACTGCCCAGGACAGCCTATGCCAGGGCTTGTCAATATTTTCCATGGAGAAATTTTTCCTGTTTTCCAGCTCCAGGTGTTGGGTACCTGGAGAACAACTGGTCTCGCCATGAAAGACTGGGGCAAAGAAGGCTTCTGCCAGTCCCTGTTGGCCATTCCCATTGCTTTGTGCTGCTCCTCGAGGCATCGCCTTGCTCCAGCTCTGAACCAAGAGCAGCTCTGTTGCCTCCACAGAGATCCTGGTAGAGGTCCAGGGTTTCCTAAGTCATGAGCACATCGTTAATAATCTCCTGGAAGCCAAAGCCTCAGCATCTTGGTGAGACTAACGAGGCTATTAACAGAGCTGCTTCTTGCCATGCTGGCTTGGGCTGGCCCGGAGCGCGGTGCCGTCCCGGGCAGGTGAGCAAAGGCAGAGACAAGCTTTGTATCACATCCTCTGGCACCTATTTGCCTTCTAAACCACATCTGACCATTGCTGAGACCTTTCCAAAGGAAACCACCGCGTCTAAATCCCGAGAACAGAGAACCCAGCACAGGCAGCTTTGGTGAAGCCGCGGGATTTCTAAATCAAGCGCATCGCCAGCATCCACATAGTGGTATCTGGGGAAGGGTCACGGCCAGCCTGGGTGGAAGGTTGAGCTCCCATGCCCGGAGCTGCTGCTCGCCGGAGTTCCCCACGGGGTTATCCTGAGTGAAAACACCACTGTTTAAACCCAGCAGCGGCTGCTCCGAGCCGCTGGGTCACTGGGCCCTGTGAGCGGTGTCTCTGTGTGATTTATGCCGTGTTGTGCCGCGCTCTCGCTTGCACCCGCTTGGCTCTCCCGGCGTGAGGAGCAGCCAGTCCATTAAACACTGAGTCATCTTCAGCAGCATTTAATTTTGTGAGGGGCAGCAGTTTGGATAATTAAAGGCCTCCATTGCCAATGCCAGCGGCTGTGGAGAGCAGGGCTGACGGGGAAGGCGAGGACACCCGGCAGCACCGGTTAACCCGCCACGGAGGAGGTTCAGCTCTCCCTCCCTCCCCTCTCTCCCCGAATTTTGGAGTGGGTTTTAACCTTTTCCTGCCTCAGACAAGGGCTTCCTTATTCAGGTGAGTGTGATGATGCTTTGTGCTATTTCTGCCTGGATTTACCACATCCTGATGGGATCTCCCATGGGCAGATCTGCTATCTGGAGGCCTTGGCTTATTAAAAGGACAAGCTGTTCGGGGAGCTGGTAATAAAGCCATGAAAGCTTTTACGAACCAGAGTTGAAGGCACTAATATCGCTGTGCTCTGCGTGGGTGAGAAATTAGACAAGAGTTCCTCCGTGCTGATGGGGTTTTTTTCTCCCCCCTATTCATCTTTCTCAACAATTATCTTTTATTTTGATATCTTTCTATTTAAACCTTCAGAACTGCGCTCGGGATGAAAAGGAGGTTGAACTGCTTAACAACCATGCACCTTGCGGTGCGGGGGACCTGGAGGCACGGAGCCATGGGGAAGGTGGCTCGGGCTCTCCTGAGGTTTTGGCAGCAGGAGCCATCCCCAAGAGCCAGGCAGCAAACTCCCTGGGGATGGTATCCTGTGGGAGGGCAGGAACACCTCCTCACCAGCAGCCTTGGGAAGAGCCATAACGCTGCCTCTGTGTTGCACCAACATTGTACGCCTGGGGCTGGATAGCTGGGGATTCCTCCTCCTGCTGCTCTGGGTGCCCCTCACCTGCTTCGGGGCTGAGTGCATTTTTTTTCAGCCCCTTCAGGGTTGTTTCTACTCTTTTTCCATCCTGGAATCTCGCAATCAATCAGCCGCATCTTTCCGGAATTGTGGACAGCACCTCGAAAACCGAAGGTGGATGGAAACCCTGTGGAAAATCACCAAGATGGGTGTGTGGCTTCATTAGCTTGAGCAATTAGCATGAGGCAATGCAAAACCACCGGCTCCTGCTCAACCACTGTCCCGAAACACTTCCCCTGTGCACAGATTCCACCTCGGCTGGCTCCTGCCATCCCCGCTTGTTTCACCCAGTGCCCAGAGAAAGCATCTCCTGGGATACACAGAGCCCTGGGGCTGCTGCCCTGGACTGAAGGGGCTGAAGATGCTCAGGCTGGATGGGACCTGTACCTGGAAGTGTGGGGCAGAGACTAAACAAACTCATTCCACAGGATGCTGGGTCAAGCAGGGATCTACGTGGTTGCCAGCGGTCCTGCAGTGCTGCCCTGGCTCCTTGCTCTCTTCCCGCTCTGATATCCGTATCAGAAGCTGGTTTGGAGCTACCTGAGCAGAAACGCCCCTGTTGGGCCATGCTGGTGTTCCCAGAGATGTGTCCAACGGGCACCGTGCTGCAGCCCCAGGCCATGAGCAGGTCATGGCACTGTGTGTGTGTGTGCACAGCTGAGATCCCGGGGTGTGCCACGTGTGGCACAGGACAACAGGAATCTCCAGCCCCTCCCTGGGTGCACATCCAGCCCGTCCCCTGTACTGCCCCACTCGTCCCACACCATTTCTCCACCCGCGCTGCCCTGGCTTTGCTGGCGGCTGTTTGTCCTCGTGTCCTTGTCACTGCCACAGAGCCCGTCTGGATCACTTTTTCTTTTATTCCCTCTGACAGTGGTTGTGGTCACAACAAAACTCATCTCATTACGGAAATGCTGAGGGTAGCTGGAAGGGGAAATGGATCCCTCCGTCTGGGAAGTGCCAGGTCGGCTGCAGAGCCGGGCGGGAGGAGGCAGCTCGTGCGTCTCGGGTGTGCAAAAGCCGCTCCAGCAGCTCGGGGGTGTGGGAGCCGAAGGGTTAACGCTGCCGGCATCCTCAAACGGCACCGATGGGAGCAGGAGCCTCTCCATCTCCGAAAGCTGGCAAACAAATTAAAGCAATGTTGCAACTAATGCGTTTCTTTGCAGCAGAGAGGGGGGGAAGAGCAGCTCAAAGGCTGCGGAGACAAAGGCGGTGCAGATGGGTGCTGGGGGACCCGCGAGCGCCACGTGCGCTGCTCCCAGCTAAGCTCGGATTTGCTGCTGCGGCTCCGTGACAGCGGCTGGAATAACCTGGGGAGGATTTATGGGAGCCACAGCAGGGCCAAAGGGGGAGCCTGCCTGGAAAGGGCTGTAGCTGGGAATTACTCTGGTGTTGCTGCTTCTCGGTGCTCGTGTCCCATTTCCGCGGGAGGGATTGTGCGGTGCGGGGAGGGAATATGGCACTGGATGCTCCAGGCACAGAGATCGGCGCATCTTCTTCCCAGCAGCCGCCTGATACACGGCAGCCCAGCATCTCCCACTTGGCTTCCTGGGCTCTTATTTGCGTTGAAGAGAAATTAAACAGAGAGATGCAAATCCCCTTAAACAACATAAGGACGCTGATGGCCCCGGTGGAGCCAGGTCTGGGGCTGGTGGGTGCCCGGGGGGAGGAGGCTGGTTGGCAGAGTTTGGTGTGCGGTGAAAGGGCTGGAGGAGCTGGGCAGCTGGACCCACAGCCATTGCCCAGGGGCTGCTGCTGCCCCCCAGCATGGCCTTGTCCTTGTCCCCTGTTGGCAGAAACGACACATTTCTCTCGAAGGAGGGGCTCTGTCCCCTCCCGCGGCAGCCAGGACCATGCAAGGAGCAGATGGAGCCCATCTTGAACGTGCAGTCTCAGCAAAAGAAAAGCCAATAATCGAGTTAATTACAGACGTTATGTGATCACTGGGGATTCCCAGGGGATGCTGAGGATGGAGCAGCCCTTTGCTCGCCATCCGCAGCCGCCGGGGCCGGGGAGCCCGGCCGGGGGCTGAGCTGCCCTCCCTGGGGATGGCTCGTGCGCAAACCCCCTCGATGGACTGACTTGGAGCTCTGTGGTTATGGGGGTCGTATCCATCCCTTGCCCTGTGTTTTTCCTGGCTGTGTCTCCTGGGGCAGATTCACAGGGTGGCTGGAAGTGCCGAGCAGTGTCTGTTCTCCCCAGGAGCTGTGCCTCTGACTGTGCAAAATGTGACTGTCCCGAGGGCAGAGCATCGTCTGCCTTTGTCTCGCTGCTGAGAAAAACTAGGAGAGAAAGTGCAGCAGCTCCTAAACTCCTCGGTTTAAAAGTGCATTTTAACTCGGCTTGAAAGACCACAGACCCCTTACCCGGAGCCTCTGGGGCAGCTCTGCCATGTCCCCCAGCCGGGCAATGTCTGATCAGTGACACAAGGGACTTCCCAGAGGAAATGCCTGCCCGGAGGCAGCGCTCAGCTCTGGCAGCCGGAGGATGTGGATGTGCTGGTTTGCCCTCTTGGTGCTTCTGCTCTGCTCCCCATCAGCTGAGCTAATAAAGTTTGGACTCGTTAAATCCACAAATGGTTTCAAAGTCGATTGCCCTGGGCTGGCTCGCAGCTCCCGCCCACCCCTCCCCTCGCCTCTCTGCCGGGGAGATAAGGATGGCAGTGGCTTTAATTCCTCACTTATGCATCGACTGCCAATTCTCCTGTCCGCTCACCCTTGATAAATATTGCACAAAGATTTGGCGGCCAGTGCACCAGAGATAAAGGTCCAGTCCCACCAGATCTCCCTCCTCTGTGCCTTTTGTCTCGTTATGTGTCCAATTTGTTAAACAACCCACCTGCTGCAAGAGGCTCTTCCCGTCCCCGCTCCTGCCTCGGATTATTGCTAAACCTCTGCGTGAGCCTCCAGCCTGGGCTGGGAGCTGAGGACCAGGGAAAGGCGCTGTCGTTTCCAGGCCTTGAGCTGTCATTGATCGGGGATCGATAGCGGAGCTGCCTTGGCTCAGAGCTCTCCAGGCCTGGCAGGATCCCTGTCGCTGGCATCGCGTGGGGGCCGAGGTGCTGCCGTGTCATCTGTGAGCCCGTCCCTGGGAGCAGAGCCCAAACCAGGATTTGGGGATGCTCCTGTGCAGCAGACCTACAAAAGAGAGAGTGCCAGGGGTTCTGGCTGGGTTTAGCCTCGCTGAAAACCCCCTTTGCACCCCGGTGGCCAGGCTGGGTGAGCACAGTGTGGGGTGCCAGCAGCGGGGCTGGTGCTGGGGCCGTGTCACTGGGAGCTGTGCTGCGTCTTGCCCACTGATATCCCCCCTTTGCATCCTTGTCCTGAGTGTTGTCTCTCTTATGAGAAGATTAAATTAAAGAAGAGACGAGTGTTGCTCAGGTCTGGATGTCTTTGACCTCAATGTGGCACAGAAGTCTGCTATTCCTGCTGGAAGAGCAGCTGTCCCAGGCAGCTTCAGGTGCTATTTAGCTTCCAGGTCTCTGGACTCCGCAGTTTGGCAGTGGCTCTGACAACATGGTTTGATCACTATCGTTTCTAAATCCATGAGAAATGTCATCTGAAGTGCAACAAATAACGGTCTGATTATCTGCTGGATCCTAATGCTACTCCCTGGAGATAACAAGCTGCAATTTTCCCCGTGGGCCATACAATAATCGCCCCAATTACTCCCAAGCAATGGTTATTAAACTCATGGCACCACTTTCGTTTACAAAGCAAAAATCATTAAGCAGGTGTGTGTGTGCGTGTGTGTTCAGTGTTTGGCTGGGAGTGACCGAGGTTGTTCTTGCTTTGTTCTGGGAATGGAACTCTTGGTGGCTGTGGGAAACCTCCATGGCTTTCCCTCTCTGTGTGGCACGGTTCTGTCAAGAACGGTGCAGAGGAGCCTCCGGATGATCAACCAAATAAAACGCAGTTGGTGTCTGTTAATGCTGGGGTCGGCATCCCGGAGGATGTAACCTCTATCCAAGTATAACGTGCAGGGATTTAGGGAGATAGCGTGGTTAGCGGAGCTGGGATGTGATGGGCATATCAAACACAGCCCAGGCCCTTGCGGCAGCGGATGTGCTGCTGGCGTTTGGCTGGGTTGCAGGTGGGAATTGCAGGGTGTGTGCAGGACACCGGTGTCCCATGCCAGCACAGGCTGTGGGGTGCTCCCCCTCTGCTCCATCAGCCTCCAGGCAGAGGGGTCAAGGCCCCCTTGCCTTTGTCCCAACACGACCCACGCTGTCACTGAGGTTTGATGTCGCTGCCGTGTCTCTGCGCACACACACGATGGCTCCCACACGAGCGTGTCCTGCACCCACCACACGCCGGCTCGCTCGGACACGGAGCTTCCAGCTGCTCTGGGAGGAGGAGAACGGAGAAAGCAGAGGGAGGGATGACCAGGACGAGGGAGGCAGTGCTGGTGAATTATGCATGACTCCAGGAGGGGAGCGTTATCTGCACGGACAAAGGCCTGTGCCAGCAGCCCGGCTCCGCTGTACCTGTGCCTTCCTTCGCCCCTGCTTTATCTCCGCTCCCAGCTTGTAATTCAGCCCAAATATCAGAGGAAGCTGGAAGATTAATTTTCTCTGTTTGCATGGCAAAGGAGAGGGGACACGCTCTCACTCCCGACTCCCAGCTGTTTAATCCTCCACCAAGGCCTGCCGAAGGAAAAGGCAAAAATTTATCAGTGTTGGCAAGTCGCTGGCGTGGGGAGGGGTGCTGGAGCCCGGGGCCCCCTGCGAGCAGGTCGTGGGCAGTCACAGCAGGCTTCATGTGTGGGCAAGGTTTGGGGGGCACTAGGAAAATGCAAACCCTTCCCCCCCTCCCCAGCATTCGGGTCCAGAGGAGGGTGTGGGCTTGGGAGAGCCGGAGTCATTCTCGCGCGTCCCTCGGGCGTGGGAGCGTTCTCGGCTGTGAGTTGCTCAAATATTTAAGAGATGACAACTGTATTAATACAAAAACTAGATAAAGATCCCTTGAGTTTAAAGCCAGAACCATCAGCTCAGCTGTTATTTTCCAGCCCTCTCCCTTAGCTTACTCCCTGGCTTAAATGAAATCATAAATATCGGCCCACAAAGGTCCTTTGTCACCACACGCAGCTCCCGGCGACAAGAGGTCATTCATTAAAAGCCAGATGAAGGCAATAGAGACTCCCTTTGTTTTTTAAGGAGTTCAGGATAAGGCCGTGGCTTCTCTGCTGACATTAATGCACCGTTTCACTACGAGGAGCAGAGAGGATGGACGGCGGGTTTGACTCACCCCATCCAAGTGCTCTTTACCCCGAAGCTGATCAGCGCTGGAGGAAACATCCCGGGTCCACTCAGGTGGGACATCACAGATAAACCTGGTTTGTTGTTGGACTGATGGCAAAAACAGGTCCCCTTTGGCCCCCTCCTCACAGACCCCAAGGGCTCCTTTATCCCCCTCCTTGCAAACCCCACGGACTCGTCATCCCGCTCCTCACAGATCCCAAGGGCTCTTTCCCCTCCTCCCAGCCCCCGTGGACGATGCTCTGGCCACATTTTGCCCTGCTGAGGGACGGCCGAAGCCCTGCAGCTCCCACCCAGCACATGAGCCTGATGCCATCTGCCGGCCTCTGGCTCGGGCCAGCCGGGAGAAATCGGAAATTAATTCCCTGAAATGTCCATCTTCCTCTGGCTAAACCCCGGCTGCCCTCCCTGCTCAGCCTGATGGATTTTTCCTCACACTGCTAAATAACTCCTTTTTAACACCCCTGCTGTATCAATGCATCTAGAGAAATGCACCTAAGATAGTTTTCTTCTCCTTTTTTTCTTTCCCCTGGAGAAAGGTTACTGTCTTAAAGTTTCTAATTCCACTTGCTTCCCCCCCAATTTTTTTTTTTTTAATAACTATTTATGAAGACCATCATACTCTAACTGGTTTCGGATTAAAAGGAACTTAATAAAGGTTTCCCCTGAGCACAAAGCTGCACGAATGGGTTTGCAATTGCAGAGTTAATTACAGGAGCTGGGCAGAGCGATTGGTGTTTGCAAAGCTTCACCAGAGGATGAGGCTGGCAGGGAAAGGTTTGGCTTTGCTCTTCGCTCGCACAGCGAGGCGCTGGGGCAGGTTTCCTTCCATCCTGCCCCAAAAGATCGAGGCACGGGGTCACCAGGGATCCCACTGGCATCGGTGCCAGTCTCGGTCACATCCTGGGGTCACAGGCTGGGGTTGGCCAGTGCTGCCCAGCAAAGGGTCTGCGGTGGCTGGAGGAGGAGAATGGGCTGAAGACCAACCCAGTGAGGCTGCGGGAGGAGCTGGAGGAGAATTTCTGCTGCCTAAGAATGTGAAGTGCTTCCGCCAGTAATCGCCGGAATCATCAAATTAGCATAAATTCTATTAACGGTTTCCCAGATGAGACATTTCAAGGCTTCTCCCCCCCCTTCCTGACACAAACAAAAGAGAATATAATTACTTTGCCATAAAGCAGCTCCTGAAAAGGCCCTCAGCCCTTCTGCCTTTCTTCTCCCTTGGAATAAAGCTCCAAATGAAAGGTGCTCCTGACCTCTCTGCTCTCATCATTCATCAGCCGGGGAGGAGGAAAGAGACTCCACAAAGGTTTTAGGGCCTGGGACCGAGCAGGGGGCCCGTTTGGCAGGTCCACATCGTGTCACAGGTTGGGGGGGGGGGTCTCAGAAGCTTTTTGGGGTGCTCAGACCCCGCCACCCTCCTGATTCAGGGGAGGATTTGGAAGGACGATGGTTGAAGACATACGGAAGAAACGTAATTTGTGCAACACAGGCCCGGCACCTACTGCAGTAACTCACTACAAGCACCGCGGGGGCAATCATCTAAAATAATGTGCCTTTTTATTGGCACGAGATTGCGGATGACAATTTGAAAGAGAACAGAATTTGCTTATGAGCAAAAGTCTCCTTAACTCTTCAGAACGACACTAAAACAACTCGCCTGCCTATAAATACGATCTGCCAATAGAGACATCTTAGCTGTGAAGATTTAATTACAGGCAGGAGCTGCAGGAGGCCCCGGGCTGACACCAAAACAGCTGAGCCTCATCACAAATGGGGGATGTACCTGTGCAAGAGGCTCTTGGCAGAGCCAGGTGTAACTTTCAACCTCCAACTTCTCTCCAGACAGGGGCAAATTGGGCTTTTGGGTGATTTTCCATACCATAAGGTCACATATCAAGGTCAGAACCTTTCTCTTGCTTGGCCATTGGCTCAGGGGACAAGTTGTGTCTCTTCTAGGCCTCAGTTCCCCTATAAAATGTAGACAATTCTGGCTCCCTTCTTCAAGGAAGCCTCACTAATGTTTACTTTTCCAAAGATCTTGCGGCTTTTTACAATCTATTACGAATTAATTATTATTAACTTAAAGCAAACTATATACCCTAAATAAAACAGTTCCAACAAAGCAGCTGGATGATGAGCACAATCTGCTTTATGAACTCCCTTTTCCACTGCGCAATTTTAAGCATTTAGTTCCGCTTTCTAATTGCTAATATCCATTCTTCAATTACCCGCTGTTTTGTTTCAGATTTAAAAGATTAAAGCACGTTGTTATTTTATGATTATGTGAATTCCTTTTGTGTAATTGTTGGGTTTGGGTTTCATCCGTTTGCATATTAAGCGCCGGCACAGGGAAGACTCGTATGTGGCTTGAAATGGGTTTCGCCTTTGGCACAAGTTGCCGGCTGTTACTCAAATCAACGCTTAAAGACAGCAAAACAGGCAAGGCGTCGCATTTCTCAAGCGGCAACACTTCACAAACAGCGAATTTCGGCACGCACCGGCTGCACCCAGCCCCTCGCACAGAGCTTTGCGCGCCCCGCAGAACCAGCGCGCGGGGCTCAGGCCCACCCGCGCCCTGTGCCAATGGTTTTGCTCCAAATAACAACCGGGGGTCGGCCCGAGAACGGCTTTTCCTGCCGGGAACAGCCCCTCTGGTGCGCTGGGGAAGGAGCAGCCCCGGGGCTGGGGGTCCTGGGCCCTGCCGGCGTCCCCGTTGCTACGCAACGCGCGCTGGCGCCAGCAGTAAAGATGGCGCCCGGCCGCCTTCGGCGCGCGCGCGGCCGCGCCCCGCGCCCGGTCCCGCGCGGGGACGGGGGGCAGGCAGGCCCCGCCCTCAGCAGACATGGCGGCGGGCTGGCTTCAGGGGCCCGGTGAGCGCAGCCAATGAGAGGCCGGGAGGGGGGGAGCCGGGGCGCGCGGGGATTGGCCGGCGGCGGGGATTCAAACCGGAGCGCGGGGCAGTTGGGGCTGCGCGCGCGGCTGGGGCCGGAGCCGCGGCCCAGGTGAGTGACCCGGGAGGGGCTGAGGGGATCGTGGGGGGCTGAGGAGATCCTGAGGGGCTGAGGGGATCCTGAGGGGCTCAGGTGAATGCAGGGAGGGG
>VZTE01005091.1:121736-166421 GCA_013397775.1 Eulacestoma nigropectus | reverse complement strand
CTGGGGGGCTGAGGGGATCCTGAGGGGGGGCTGAGGGGATCCTGAGGGGCTGAGGATATTCTGAGGGGCTGAGGGGATCCTGAAGGGATCCTGAGGGCCTGAGGAGATCCTGAGGGCCTGAAGGGATCCTGAGGGCCTGAGGGGATCCTGAGGAGATCCTGAGGGCCTGAAGGGATCCTGAGGGCCTGGGGGGCTCAGGGGATCCTGGGGGCCTGAGGGCCTGAGGGGATCCTGGGGGGCTGAGGAGATCCTGAGGGGCTGAGGGGATCCTGAGGGGCTCAGGTGAATGCAGGGAGGGGTGGAGGAGGTTCGGGAAGGGGGGGAGCTGAGAGGAACCGGTGGCTCAGGTGAGTTCGGGGGATTCCGGAGCCGCCCAGGCCCGTTCCCCGGTGGTCTCGGAGCCCCGTTCGCCCGGCTCGGAGGGCGGCGGTGGGCGCTGTACGGGCTGGGCTGGTCCCTGCGGCCTCCCGGCCTCGGGGGTCGCGGAGGGCGCGGGGATGGTGATGCTGGTGCTGGTAATTAAGGCACCGAGCTGGGCGTGCCCCGTGCTGTGAGTTCGCACTGCAAGGGCAGAGCTCTTCCACACCTCGTAGTCCACCTGATACAGGAGGTATCGGTGTGCCTGTGAAGTCCGTACGTGTGAATCAGGTACCTCAAAGCCTTGTGTGCTGGCGTGTTGTGTTCCCTCCTGGCGCCTCTCCCAACCCTTCCAGCACCAGCTCATCTCCCGGCCCCGGCTGCCCTGCCTGTCCCAGCCACCTCTTGCATTAGTGAAGTCATTTCGGTCTTGCTGAGCTGGAGACTTTCCCCTTCGCTGCCTCTGTTTATGCCGTTGTTGCTGCTGTTTGAGAGAAATGTGCTGACTGGTTGAATTTTAACAGCTATTTGCAGGAGGAGCTGTAACTTAAAATGCAGCTAAATTTAAAACTGTATTAAAATTCCCCGGAATGTTGCTCCTATTTTTATCTTACAAAGTGCTGAAAACTTGCAGGTTTTCAGTGGCCTATATAGTACCAAGTTATTTGTAGACAGGGCATGGGCTGTGTTCTCTATCCTTTCTGAAGGGAAGGACTTGGGATCCCTCATCTTGCCTTGGGTTCTGAGCCTCTGTGCTGTGCTGGAGGATAGTGGAAGCACTAAGGTGGGCAGATCTGCCTCTCTCCAAGGCTCTGTTATCCATGAACTGTGGAGGGCTGTGGATTTTCATTCCCAGTGAAAAAAAAGTAGATGCATGTATCTCCATAAAACATGAGTTTTGTTCGTGCAGCTTCTCAAACTCGCCTGAAATCATTGCAACCAGTAGCTCTGAGGCTGGATCTCTTTTCTTTGGGCTGGTTTCTGTTGGGAGGGAAGGGTGAGGCTGCTTGTTTAACTGTGGTTTTTTTTGGCAGGAGGATGGAGACCGCCATGGTGAACCTGCGGGGTCTGTACGAGCAGCTCACGCGCCAGGCCGAGCTTCTGAGTGAAGGAAACGAATACCGTGAGTTCTGTCTCTGAGGTGCTCCTGAAGAATCTGCTGAAGATGCTAAAAGCAGTCCAATCTGGGTTATTCCTTTCTTGAGAAACGTGAAGTCCTGGCTGGACTTCTATGCAGGGCCGTGTTCTGCTTGTAGCAACCTGGCTTCATGCAACGTCTCGTGTTCCAGCTCTTCTGGCTGGTGCTGACAGGAAGGGCTTGGTTTGAAAAATGGAAGAGCTTGTGGACATCTCTTGTGTGGGTGGGTTGGCCCAAAGGTTGGGTTCTCCATGCCTCAGTTGGGAGCAGGTTATGGAGGCTCAGGTTGCACACCAGGAGGAATTTCTCCATGGAAAGGGCAGTCAGGGAGGTGGTGGAGTCCCCGTTCCTGGAGGTGTCCAAGGAACATCCCTGGATGTGGCGCTCAGCGCTCTGGGCTGGGTGACAAGGTGGGGATCGGGCACAGCTTGGACTCGGTGATCTTGGAGGTCTTTTCTAACCTCAGGAATCCTGGGATTCTGTATGAGCAGACACCTGCTGTCAGCTGCTCCTCTGCTTGCCCAGCTAAGGCTTCGTGTGCTCTCTCTCCTCAGAGTTTATTCAGTTAGCAAAGAACTTTGAGGAATATCGGAGGAAATGGCAGAAAACGGAGCACGAGCTCGGCAAGTACAAAGATCTCCTCATGAAGACGGAAGCCGAGCGCAGTGCCCTGGACGTGAAGCTGAAACACGCCCGCAATCAGGTGGATGTGGAGATCAAACGGAGGCAAAAAGCCGAAATGGACTGTGAGAAGCTGGTGAGTAATTCCTGTGTTACCCGTCAGCTCCTGAGAGTGTGGAGACAAGGTGATTAAACTGCATTGATCAGTGGCAAATAAGGACTGGCACTCGTGGGAAGGAAAAAAAGAAAAGAAAAAAAAAAGCAAGGAATTGGCTCTGGCTCCTCGGAGCAGCCTTCTGCTTTGATCTGGGAGAGGAGACTGGCTGCTGGTGGAGCTGAGCTGCCATTGCCTGGCTGAGCTGCCATCACCTGCCTGCAGCCATTAGCAGTCCATTGACACAAGTTCTGAGAGCTTATCTCTGGTATCTCGAGCACTTGGTCGGGTCTTACAGTAACTAAACACAGTGTATCCAGCTGCTGATGTTATCTGTGTCCGCAGGAGCGGCAAATCCAGCTGATTCGGGAGCTGCTCATGTGTGATGCCTCCGGCAGCATCCAGCTCAGCGAGGAGCAGAAGTCTGTCCTTGCCTTCCTGAACAGGCCACAGGCTTCTGTGGGAGGTTCAGGTAACAAAAGGTAGGGAAACAGCACTTTATCTGAGGTGTCAGGCATCAATCCAGCTGTCGGCCTCTGTGACACATTCCGCTCCCGTGTCAACAGTTTTCCTTTTTGGTTCCACTTTAAAATCTGGCTCTTCTGAGTCAGTGAGATTGTTCTGGAACCGTGACTGACTGAAAGCCAAACGGATACAAGCTTCTTCTAATTTTTGTTTTTTAGGCTGTCTACAATAGATGAATCTGGCTCAATTCTGTCAGACATCAGCTTTGACAAGACCGATGACTCACTGGTAATGTAACTCCACGTTCTGAAGTTCTCCTCCCCTGTAAAGCCCGAGGGGAGGGGGTTGATCTCCAGAGACCCTTTGTGTTTAGATTACTGGTTGAGCTGATTTGCATTTCCCGAGTGTACTGTTGGCTCAAACTTGATGAAAGCCCTGGCCAGGGGCTGTGTGGTATTTACCATTAACCAATGCTGTGTATTTCCCCCAGGACTGGGATTCCTCGGTGGTGAAAGCTGTCAGGCTGAAGAGGAGAGAGAAGCGGGTATGTTGTTCAGTTGTTCCCTGTCACATAGTTTCCATTGTTCACCCTGGCTGCCACAATGCCACCATCTGTCACCTCACAGCCACCTGTAGTGACCTCTGAGCCACTAAGCACAGTCAGACCTCACATGGATGTGCTGCTGCTGTGGGGGTTTAGGTTGAAATTTAGGTCTGATGTCATTGTTTGTCCACTGAAAATGAGCGGGGTTTCTGTATATCCTGTGCTGTTACAGTCTTTGCAGGAAAACACTTGGCGATTATTAACAGCTCCCAGATTAGGGGAAAATGGTGCAGGAAGTTAACATTTTTCTATTCTGTAAAGGAGCTTGTGGTTGTTCTGCTTTAATCTGCAGAAGATACAGGTGGGAAGAGCCTGAAACCATCACCTAGTGGAGCTGGGAAGAGTCTGGGACTCGCTTAGTTGCTGGTTTTTGTGTGTGTAGTTTGTGGGTTTGTTGGGACTTTTTTGTCCTCCTTTCTTAGGCTGGGTTCCTTTTTTTTCTGAACTGGATTATAAAGCTGGCCAGGGAAATTATTTGAAAGAGCAGCATATTGAGGTTCCCTAATTCTTCCTGGCACCTCCAAGGTTGCCACGAAGCAGAGGTACTGCTGAAGGACTTGTCTGCACACACCACAGATGCATGAAGTGTTCGGTCCTTCTAATTATCCTGGACCAGTGTCATGCCAAGTTAACAGCATTCCTGCTTCCTACACAAGAATATGCTCTCTTTTCAGCGCTCGTCCAGGCAGTTTGCTGAAGGCCCCCCAGGTCCTCAGAAGAAATCCAGATCCATTAGCAACACAGCAGACCAGGTGTGGTGTTCCCAGCTGGGTTTGTGTGCACTTGGTCACAGTTCCTGCCTGTTTCCAGGGCCACTGGAACTCCCCTGTTCCCTCAGCATTCCTGTCACTGATGGCGTATTTGTCATTACAGGCTAATGAATCCATAGTAGCAAAGACCACGCTGATGGTCCCCAACGATGGTGGCCCAATTGAAGCCATTTCCACCATCCAGACTGTGCCTTATCCTCGGAGGAGCCGGAGGAAGAGCGGTAGGTGTAACATCTCTGTCCTCTCCTGACACAACTACTCAGCTCATCCTGAAATGTTAGTTATTCCTTCCAGGACCTGGAAGCTGCTTCTGGTTTATGATGCCTATGCTTTTGGGGGCAGAGGGTGATTTCAGCTGGTCAGCCTCTTCCTCTTGTGTCTTCCAGGTGCTTTGCAGCCTTGGAACAGCGAGTCCAGCATAGGCAGTAAGCAGCTGGAGTCCAAGTCGGACACCGACGGCTCCAGCACCCCGCTGCACAACGGAGGAGTGAGGCTGCATGACTTTGTTTCGAAGACGGTGGGTCTACAGGCAGGAGGAGCTTGGAAAAGCATCTCCTTCCATCTTGAAATGTGTGTGATAAGAGGCTGCCTGTGTGTCAAGGGAGGTTTAGGTTGGATATTGGGAAAAGGTTCTTCTCCCAGAGGGTTTTTGGGCACTGAGCAGGCTCTCCAGGGAACGGGTACAGCCCCAAGGCTGCCAGAACTCCAGGAGCGTTTGGACAATGCTCCCAGGGATGCCCAGGCTGGGATTGGTGGGGTGTCTGTGCAGGGCCAGGAGCTGGACTGATGATCCCTGTGAGGCTCTTCCAACTCGGGCTATTCCATGATTCTATGATTACATCTCAGGTCAATATGAACTGTACCGGTTACCTGCATGGATCAGGGAACTGTTATCCAGTTTAATTCCTGCTGAGTTACTACACTGCACTAATCTCTCCCATCTGTGTGCTCTGGATCATCAGGTTATCAAGCCAGAATCGTGTGTTCCGTGTGGAAAGAGAGTCAAGTTTGGGAAGATCTCTCTGAAGTGCAGAGACTGCCGGGTGGTCACTCACCCGGAGTGCCGGGAGCGCTGCCCCCTGCCCTGCATCCCCACGCTGACGGGCACTCCGGTCCGCATTGGAGAGGTGGGTCTGTGCCCCGGGCTTGGGGCCACCCCAGATGGGCCCACCTTGGCTTGGGACTTGCTCAGCTCCAGCTTTGCCTTCCCCAGCAAACTCCTGTTGCTCAGAGCTGCATAATAACATGCAAATGAGCTTGCTAATGCATCATTCCACAAGCAGGGAGGGGGTGTAGGGGTGTGATGGTAGGAGGGCGTTGAGTGGGGAAGGTGGCAGCTCCGGGCAGGCGATGCAGCGTTGTGCTGATGGATGTGATGTTTCTTCATGAGTCCTGAGAAGAGCAACAATTCTTGTTTTCAAACGGTAGATCTTGCTGTGAATTCCTGAGAAAGTATTTTCTGTGTCTTGGTGACTGAATCCCTCTTTTTTTAAATTTTCCCTTCTGCCTTTTAGGGCACCTTGATGGATTTTGTCCCTTCTACTCCTCCAATGATCCCTTCCATCATCGTGCACTGTGTTAATGAGATCGAGCAACGAGGGCTGCATGAGGTAAGAAGAAAATGAGGTGTGAAACGGTGCTAATGAAATGGGTTGTGGTGTTAGGGAAGCAAATTGTTAACCCAAATACCCCTTATTTATGGTGTGTATTGTGCTGCTCAGTGGGTGACTCAGGTGTGGAGAGAAGGTGGAAGAACATCAGCTGACCTCCTCCTCTGAGCAAAGCTTTGTGCCAACAGACAGGTCTTTACCGCATCTCCGGCTGTGACAAGACCGTGAGGGAACTGAAAGAGAAGTTCCTTAGAGCAAAAAACATTCCTTTGCTCAGTAAAGTGGACGATATCCACGCCATCTGCGGCCTTCTCAAGGACTTCCTGCGCAGCCTGAAAGAGCCCCTTCTCACCTTCCGGTTAAACAAGACTTTCATGGAAGCTGCAGGTGAGGAATTGCTGCCTGACGTCTCCAACTCTTTCCTTAGGCTTGATGGTTGTGGTTTTGCTGTCGAGTGAGCCAGCAGGCCTTGGTGCTCTGTGGAGCCCTCGTGCCTGAGTTCTAGTTGGGCAGGATACAAGATTATTAGCACAGCATGAGAAGTTTCTTGCTTCCTTATTTCTCAGGGTAGCTGTGGCTGTGAGGGGAGTATTGCAGCTTCTGGGAGCACTTTCTTAGGTCTAAATATTAATTTTTCCCTCTAGAAATCTCGGATGAGGACAACAGCATCGCTGCTATGTACCAAGCAGTTGGAGAACTTCCTCAGGCCAATAGGGACACCTTGGCTTTCCTCATGGTCCACCTGCAGAGGTACATTCTGATGGATGGGGAGGTTGGAACCAGGTGATCTCGAAGGTCCCTCCCAACCCAAACCATTCTGTGATTTGAAAGGGGAAAGTTACCCCATTGATACTTTTTCTAATTGGGTCTGGTTACTGCTTGTGAGCATAAAGTCCTCATTCTGGAACAAACCCGCTCACTCAGAGGCTGAGTGTGAGTGGGACAGGGGACTTGTATCACAAGTGAAGGGGCGAAGCTCCATTATTTCTTAATTTCTTTTAATACAGGGTGGCTCAGAGCCCAGATACTAAAATGGACATCTCCAATTTGGCCAAAGTCTTTGGCCCCACAATAGTCGCCCACGCGGTACCAGATCCTGACCCCATGACCCTCCTGCAAGACACGAAGCGTCAGCCCAAGGTAGGACAAACCTGGGTGATTTTATCTCTTCCAACCCAAACCATTCCATGATTCTGTGATCAGTGACTCACGGGTGTCTCTGTAGGTCGTGGAGCGACTTCTGCTGCTGCCCATGGACTACTGGAGCCAGCTGATGATGGTGGAGCAGGAGAACATTGACCCAGCACACGTGATTGAGAACACCAATGCCTATTCCACTCCACGGACACCTGAGGTTCAAGGTAACCCTGGCTTCTGCTCTGTTATTAAAAACAACAACCCTCAATCCAAGCAGCCTGGGAGGCTCTCGGAGCCAGCCACTCCTTGCTTGATAGAGGAAGAGGGAAAAGCAAAGTGTGCCAGGAAATGCCAGATTTGTCCAGTGCTTGTGACAGATGCCAGGGAACATCTGATGTTCCCTGCAAGGCAAAGAAAACTTCAGCTGTCCCCACACTGTGCTGCTCTCTTTTGGCAGTGAGCATTCTGGGACCCCTCACCACCCCGGAGCAGCAGCTCTCCAAGACGCCCTCATCCAGCTCCCTGTCCCAGAGGGTCCGCTCCACCTTCAGCAAGACCACCCCCAAGTAAGTGCCAGTGGGTGCTGTCATGCAATGTTTGGAATGACTGCAGGTGATTTGGATGGTCAAGGAGAACTAAAATGATACTTTTGGGAGCAGCCTGCACTTACTACTCAGTCAACCCTCCCTTAATCTGTGCTGTGGGAGCAGCAGCTGCCTGATGAGTTACAAACATCATCTCATGGTAGGGAGAGGAACGTTGTTTGGGAGGTGGGTGAAATTTGGGTGAATGTTCCCTGGAAAGGGAGAGTGTTGGACCTCTGTGTCCAAAATTCCAAACTGATATTTTTGTGTTTCTCTTGAATTAGATTTGGGAGTAAAAGCAAGTCAACAACCCAACTTGGGCATCAGGGTAACTTCTTTGCCTCTCCTATGCTGAAGTGAAGACCTGGGAGTTGGTCTGGTCCTGGCATTTGCACACCAATGCTCACAAGTAGAAGAAACACAGGTTGTCTCCGTGGCCCCTGGCAGCTTATATTAAATGATGTTTTGCCTTTTATCTTTCAGCTTAACTGAGACTTTTAATGGGATTTTATAGTGCAATTTATTTTTATTACCTAATGCTGTGCTGAATGTAGAATTGGTGAAGACAGTAACAAGCAGGATTTGTTCAGTGTTAATCATTAAAAAAACTCTAGAGAACTGGCATTTTCACTAACATCTGGTTTTCTCCCTGTGTGAAGTAGAGCAGTCACAAAATGAGTGTCAGTTAGTTGGGGTTTTTAGGACTCCGTAGGATGTTCTGGACACAGCAGTGTCTGAACTTCATCAGAATCCAGGCTTTCCATCAGCACAGTCTGTAAGTCCCACCTGGCTGGTGGTGCAGCTGGAATCCTGAGGATGGCAGTGTTGGATTGGGCTGGTGGGCAAAAGCCTCTCTGTAACGAACTGCCCGAGGGACTGTGGCTCCTCTAAAGGAACATTTCCTGATACTGTGTTTGCAAGGGGTAGATTCTGTAGAGGACGGTGTAGATGCAAAGCCAAAGGATTCCTGGGTAGCCCAAAGGAATTAGTGCTGCTCGTGCTGGTGAGGGGAAGGAGGGTGGTTCAGCGGGGGTGGGAGTCCTGCTTTCCTAGGTCGGGGTCTGGGACCTTGCCTAGTGCTGTGTGAAGACACCCGTTTATGAAGTGGCTGTTTTTATTGAGCTCTGGAAAAACTGTCCTGACTGTGCAGTTAAGTAAATCCTGATATTTTACATGACCCACAGTTTTGTGTTCTCCGGCTCGTGGTTTTAACTCGTGCTGTGTATTTCCACCCAGGTATGTGTGGCCTCACTGGAGGTCAAGGGGCTGCTCTCTGAGGAACTCCTGCCCCAAGGACTGATCCCAGCCAATGTTGCTGCTGGGGGCAGGATCCTCCCCCGGGCTGTGGCTCCTGGCTCCAGGGGAGGAAGGAGGACGACAGGTTTGGTCCCCACTATTGTGTTGGGAGGTGAAATAGCCTGGGGTGGGTGTGGGGGCCTGGGGTGTTTCTCTTTCCCCTTGATGGTGAGGTCTGGGAAGCGAAGTGTTTGTACACTGGTGCTGACCCACTGCTGGGGCCCCCAAGCAAGGGGGTGTTTCTGGTCTCTGGGGTTCTCAGGCACACCAGATGTGCATGAGAGGGGCACTAAGGGGTGTTCTCCTTACCCAGATTCTGTTTTATGGGCACGCTTGGTCCTTTCCTGGAGCATCTTCTCCCAGACTAGGTCCTTGCCTGTTGCTCATTGGAGCAGAAACAAGGTCACTGGTGGTGGGACCTGCTGAGGGACATCTGCCCTGGTCTCTGTGGCACTGCTCTGTGGGGACAGGTAGGGTTTGGGGACACCCAAGGAAGCCACCCCCACTCAGGTACTGCTGGGCACAAAGGTGGCCCTGGTGGCGCTTGGAGATGTGACTGGGATGGGATGGGATGGGATGGGATGGGATGGGATGGGATGGGGGTGCCCACCTGTGCCTGCAGGGAAGGGCACAAATTCCAAGTGGGATGTACGAGGACATGGCAGAGGAAGGACCTGGGGGGATGGAGAGTGAGAACAGTGAGGAGAGGGCAGATCTCTGGTATTCATGCTCTGGATGCTTCAGGCTGCAAGAAGACACCAACAAGGAGAAATCACACAGAGAAATATTTATTGTTTAAAGAATGTTAAAAGCCTCATTTTGATTCCAGAAACAGGGATGAAAATGTCATTCCTGGTGGGAACCATTACAAGAAAGCTCCTGGTCTATGCCCAGGCAGAGGCAGGCATGCATGTGCTTCTGAGGATTAGTGCAGATCAAATCACCCGTGTGGGCTTCTTAAGCAGCAGCAGCATTTAATGCATTTGGACAGGCCAGTGACCATCTGTGTCCTGTGTAGGAGGGCTTCACCCTCATCATGACTCCTCAGTGATCTTATGGAGGAATCCACCTCCTGGTTTGTTGCAAATGGTAGAATTCTTATAATTAACGAGTTGATTTCTCACACTGCCCTAATTAGCGTTCAGTTCTGATCAACGGCAGCTCCAGGGGAGAGACACAAGTCCACACTCGCAGAAGATTGTGCTCAGATCCTGTAAGCCAAATTCTTCACTCTCCTTTTCATTCCCTCTGGGAGAAGCGGGACACAGCAGCGCGTGTGAGGTTTGGGCGCTTGGCTACCCACAGGTGGGCCCGGATTTGATGGCTGAGCAATGGGACGATGCGAGGAGCTGATAAAACCCTTAAGTGCATGTGAGAGATGGGCCTGCTGTGCAGAGACAGATGGTCCTTTTGGCCTTCCAGCCTTGGGAAAAGCCCTACTCTCCGGTGGGGCTGGGGCTCTCCCCATCATCTAAACTGAGTGCAGCAAGTTTCAGAGGCAGGTGCCGGTCGGCGTCCTTGAGGAAGGAGAGGATGGCGTTGGCGGTGTCGTCATCACCGTTGCGCTGGTAGATCTGGGCCATCTTTCTCAGCCTGCGCCCACAGTCCCTCCTCTGGTCTGTCTGCACGGAAATGCTGTAACCATCCATGAACTTGGCTTTTGCCCTGTCCTGGGATCCCCTCCGGTAGATGAAGAACTTTCCCCAGTGGAGATTCAGGGCTTGCTGGCATCTGAGGCTCAGGGTGTCAATTTTCTTCTGCAGCTCCTTGTAGATCTCTTCTTCCTTTGCTGGGTCTCTTTCACCAATTAACTCTGCCAACTGCAGCTTGACCAGTGTAAGGTCAAGCTCTGAATGTTTCTGAATAATTTCCTGGAGGTGCTTGATGGCTGCATCCAGTATATTATTCTTGTCTTCCTGCCTTGCTTTAAGCCACTGTTGCTTGTAGCACTTGGCCAAGGCCTGGTAGATAAGGTGGTAACCTGGGTCCTGCTGCAGGGCTTGCTGGAGGATCTCCATCGCTCGCTCTATTGACTCTGGCATCCAGAACAAAGCTGATGATTTGAGGACCTCGGGGTCAAAGCTTTTCTCTGTACATTCTTCGATCAAGCCAATTGATTTTTTCCTATCTAATTGTTCAAGTAGCCTGGCCAAATATATTTTGGCTCGGTAGTTATCTGGCTGCTCGTTGACAATTCTTTCCAACTGGGTTATGGCTTCGCTTGCAATACCAGGCTGCCAGAAGGAAACCCAGGAGGAAAAAAGAGCCATTCCAAGCCCAGTATGGAAAGAGCTGTTCTTTGGTTCGAGCATCAAGGCCATGTTGAAGCACTCTCTTGCCCGTTCCCCGTTCCGGGCTCTGACAGCCAGGAGGGACCAGCCTTTCTGGGCCTGGAGGTCCGGGATCAGCTGCACATCCCAAGGAGTTGGGCAGAGCTGCTGAATTTGTTCCAGGCAGCTTTCAGCCTCCTGATAGGAGGCCTGAAGGTAGTAAATCCAAGCATAATTCCCATAGATAATCAAGGAGCCGACAGTAGATGCCGGCTGCTTCTCTTTCCTGTTGTGCTCCTCAGCAGCTCTGAGGCTCTGCAGAGCTGCTGTGCTCTGGTTGTTCAGCTGGCGCAGGTATGCCTGGAGCCCCAGGAGGGCCACCTGGTTCTGCTGGGCCGTGTGCCTGATCTCAACATCCAACTTCTGCAGGAGATGCAGAGGATTAAAAGAGTCAACGCTCAATTTCCAGGTGAAGTGACACTGAAGGGCATCCAACTTCTCCTTCAGCTGCTCCTCGCTACAAAGAGGAAATGGTGAGTTATGGAAGGGTGGGACCCCAGGGTGTGCCTACAGAAACTGGAAATGAGGAAGGGAGGTGGAGACTCTCTGGGGGACTCTCTGGTTGCTGAACACATCCCTTGCGCTCAGGCTACTAAAGAACCTGCAAATTGCTCCAATCAGCCCATTTTTCAGGGAGCTATCTGTGAGCCTTCCCTTTGGAGAACAGCAAGCCAGCGGTGGAGTCACCAGTGCCTGGGGCCAGGGCTGCTCTCTTACCTAAGACACAGGCCCTGGCATTGGCTGCAAAAAGGGAGAGCAGAGCCAACCCCACCCACATGATGAAAGCTTCTTTGCCTTTTATGGGGGGAAAGAAGGGGTTGTGTCTTTCAGCTGAAGGCTGAGGAAATGGCGCAACAGAGACCCCAACAAAGTCATGAAAATGTTGGACTGGAGTATGTCTTCCATGAGGAAAGAGAAGAGAAGGCTCAGAGAGATCTGTAGAAATACCTGAAGGGAGGGTGTAAAGAAGTGCCAGGCTTTTATAGTGGTGTCCAGTGCCAGGGCAAGAAGGGCACAAACAAGCTCAGGAAGCTCTATCTGGACATGAGGAAACTTAACTGTGAGAAGAAGAGAGACCTTGCACAGTTTTCCTGGAGAGGTAGTGGAGTCTCCATCCTCAGAGAGACTCCAAAGATGTCTGGATGCGGTCAAGGGTGACCTGCTTGAGCAGGACCTTGGACAAGGTGACCTTCAGAGGACCTTTCCAGCCTTAACCATGGTGAGATTCTGAGCCAGGATGTTGTGCTGAGCCTTCTCTCCCCACACCCTGTCGCTGCTGGAGCTGTGACAAGAACGGATGCTGTGCACTCACCTCATTTTTGCTGCGGGCGTCACGTCACTGTCGAGGGACGATGGCTCGGCTGCACCTCTTCCACGCTGCACCAGACCCTGAGCAGGACAGTCTGTAACCTATGGACTGAGCCTTAAATAGAGAAGCTCTCTCCTGGGTGGAGTCTGACTAAACCACTTGTCTAGGGAGAAACAAAACTGAAAGAGCTTAAACCAAAAAGAAAGTATCATCTTTCCGTCTTGGAATTATCACCTTCCCTCCATAAAATGACACTGGGGTTTGGGTAGAAAAGAAAGGGAATCCTGTGGTCGGAGCAGCAGGGTCTGAACTGCCTGCTGGAGACCTTCTCCCTGCTGAAAAGGACTTTGGTGTTATAGCTTTTAGGAAGCACCTGGTGTAAGGTGATGGAGGGTCCTGGGCTGCAGAATGGAAATGCGGCATCACCGTTATCAGTGAGGAGCCAAAGGCTCCACGTGGCTCTGCAGGACTTTGTCTCCAGGGCGCATCTGGATCCGCCCTGGCAGCTTTGCTGGAGTTTCTCTCTTTGCCTGTAACAGCAACTGCCCAGCAAAAAGGGGATGGCAACTGCATTTGCACCATTCTGTGTGAGGTACAGTGGTGTCCCTGGGGTAAATCCCAAATCCTTCCTTAAGGAGCAGGAAGTGCTGACAGAGCACAGGATGCTGAGCTCGGGATGGCCCCAGGGGTATTAGGAACTCACTGGGAATCCACTGCTGACCATTGAGGTTTGGGCAGGTGGCAGAAACCAGTGGAAGTGACAAAAAAAATAGAGGTAAAATGCAGGACACACGGTATGTCTGGGTGTAACGGGGGATTGCAGCCCCGGGAAGAAAGATTCCAGTAGAGAGAGTAGTAGAAAATATATTTTAAAAAGTAGCCTCAAGTAGACCCTAAACAGAGAAGGAAGAAACCACCAGCCTTAGAATCCTATTCCTCCCAGCAAAGAAGAAAAAACCCCTCACTATTTCCCCCTCAGGATGCTGATGAGTCACTGCAGCAGCACAAAGGAAGGAGGAGAATTTGCTGCTGGAGGAGCAGGGTAGATGCTTTTATCTTCTGTGTTTATTTTTTTTTTTCTATTTCACAACCTTTAATAGAAAATGAGTAATTTGGCTGTGTTAGCACTGCTGGATGAACAATGAGTGATTGCTCTATCTTGATTAGGCTGAAGCATTAATTACACAACCAGTAATGTCTAATTCTTGAATCCTCACATCAGCGTCTTCTTTCAGCATCTTTCTGTGCATTTGGGCTCGACCAAGCTGCTTCTCCCTTGCCTGTGGTGGCCAGGATGGGGCTGTGTGAGTTGGGTGCTGGGCAGATGTTTTGGCTCCCTGGGCTGGGGCAGAACTGGCAGGATGGGGGAGAAAATTCACTGCTCAAATCCCGCAGGCCTTGACAACAGTTCTTGGCCACTTCTGCTAATATTAGGGCTGGTTTGAGGATGATTACAGTTCTGTGGAACAGCTATTAATATCATACAAAGCTTGGATGGAAGTCAAAAATAACAGCAAATGAGAAAACTACCAACCAGCAGCCAAACAGGAAGTACAGGCAAGGTTTGGTGTTGTGAAAGATAAATGGTGGGAAGGAAAAGCAAAAGAACTGCAATAAGATGCAGAGGAAAACAAAATACAAATATTTTTGTTGGTGGCTTGAAAACAGTCCTTGGCTTCAAAACATTCTGTTACATCAAATAACGCTGATCAAATTCTGAGCTGATTGAAAGGAAATCCTGGTTTATTTGCCCAGAAAAACACCTGTTTGTTATACAGTTCCTTTGGCTGATTCTGGGCCGCAATGAAGGGGCTCTGAACCACCAGAGCGAGCTGCAACAGGGAGCAGGAAAGACAGAACCTGGAAATGCTCTTCTGGAAACGGTGCCTGAAGCTTCAAGAAGCTCCATCTGAGTAGCAAAGGCCAGAACTAAAAATACATCGAGGTGTGGCCACAGAATTTCCCTGACAAATTCCTGGCTGAACATCTGAATTCTTTCTCTGTTAATTGTCTATAACTTCCTTACTGGCATTCAGGTACAGATGAGGCTTCTATGAGTAAGAAGACAGGTAATAAAAAAGGCATTTTCGGTTTGTCACAGTTTCTACTGCACCTTTTCAGCTCCCACTGGCTCTGCTCCTCCCGGCTGTGCTGCTCCCAGCGCTGCCCTCGGGTGTGCTCGCTGCTCCGGGGACAGCTCTGCAGCGGGTGTGCAAACCTCTCCAGGGACAGAAGGTGGCAAAAGCAGACTTTAAACACTCTACTGGCACTTGCACAGGGGTGTTTAATTCATGGCTTTGTACAAATCCCTGGCCAAAAGCCTGGGGGCTCCACCTGCTCGGAAACTTGAGGAGAGAATCCTTCGCTATAAAGGTGCTGAGGCCCTGGCACGGGTCACCCAGAGAAGCTGGGGCTGCCCCAGCTCCGGGAAGTGTCCAAGGCCAGGTTGGATGGGGCTTTGGAGGAACCTGGTCTGGTGGAAGGTTGGAAGGTGGAACCATGGCAGGGGGGGTGGAACTGGATGATTTTTTAGGTCCCTTCCAATGCAAACCATTCTATGACCTCAGTGTTTTTGATGAGACCAACACAGGTGATGTTTCTCCTAGAAAAGGGCTTATGAACTTCAAAGATGCCCATTTTCCCCTCCTGTCTGTTCCTGACACTCACTCCCAAGCACAGGCATTGCTGCAGGACTCGGTGCCAGCAGATGGCAGAGGCTTTCCACGGATGACACTGCTGGGGTGTTGCAGTGCCGTTCTCTCCCCAGCCTGTGAAAAAGAGCGATGCTATTGCACCACTTTTAGATTTCTGCCTCGCAGCTGGATTATTTTTTAACAATATTCCTACCCCCGCTCCTTTATTTGGATGAAAACATCTATATTTGGGAAAGTGGTGGTTTCCCGTGGGTGAAAACAGGGAGGGAAAACAGAGACCTTAGAGAGCGTGTGCTGCCTGGGGAGGATGATCATCCTCACAACTGAGCTGAGCAGGGCCCAAGGAAAGGACTGGGCAGCGTTTAAAATGGAAAAGGAAATATTTTTTTATGTAATAGATACAGAAGCTGTGAAACCGACGTTGTTGCCTCACCACCGTATTTGCCCTCCTTGTTTCCAAACGCTTTGGCTGCGCAGCAGAGAACAGCCTCTGTGCACACCCTGGTTCTTCCTCACCCTGATGGTGGGACTGGGAGCTACTGATTCCTCTGGATAAAGGTGGCCTGGACTTTCAGCCTTGCTCATGCCTGAGCGTCGGGTGACACGTAACCACCAGAGCCCGGGTTTGCTGCCGTGGGGTGACGCAGGGAGCTGTGGCTGGAGCTGGCAGGGAATAGCTGCGCTCCAGATGCTCCCGGTTCCCCCCAAACCAGGCAGGGGATGCTTATGAGACTCTCCTGAAACCTGCAGTGAGAGCTGGGCAGCCGCTCAAGCAGAAAACGGGGCTGTTGTGCATTTCAAAACCTTAGGCTGAAACACCTTCCCGCAGCGCCTTTCTCTCCTGAATTAATCCATCTCTAAAAATATGAGGCTTTGACTGTCTGTTTACAGCTCGGTGAGGCAATGAGGTCACTGCCAAGGCTTGATCAACACGAGAGAAACAATTGCAGGGAGCAGAGAGCGGATGATAGCGAGGGGTTCAGTTAACTGTCCTCAGCCCCAGCCCCGTGTCCTCACCATCCCCACGTACCCAGGGTGTGTCTGGAAGGGCTGGAAGACACTGAGATACCAACGGCCTCCCCTGGCTGCTCAGGGAGGGCAGCTTATCTCCCAGAGCAAAGCCTTCCCTCCTATCAGCGCCCCGAGAGACACTCAACTGTCTTCCAACTGCTCTGATGGGGCGATAAGCCCAGAGCATTTGCTGCTCAGCCAGGCTGGGAAGCTCCAGAGCAGATCTGGGGCAGGGAGAGCAGCAACACCCTGGTTGTGAGCACTGGGAGAGGCTGGGGTGTTGCGAGTTCTTAACTCTCCCTTTTGATCCACCATGGAGAGAGTGGCTGTTGTTTACTCCAGAAATGAGCGACGAGGAGGTGACCAGACCCACTGGGAGAGGGTAAAGAGAATCCATGGGATTTTCGGTGTTGTTAACTAATGAAAGCCAGAGCACGAGGCAAAATCAGATCCTCCGATTCCAGCAGCTGGTCCAAAGGGACGTGGCCCTACTATTGTGGCATAAAAGTAATGAAAAATTGCAGTGTTCAGATTTTGATAAGATTGCAGCAGCAACGGCTCTCACTGGTAATTAATGGAGGAGTTTCTGTATGTGGAAGGAATCCATGGATCTCAGCCGTTCTCCAGACAAGAAGCTGATGGAGGGTAATGCCAAGAAGGCTGAAATGTGTCAAAACTTCAAAGGGTGATGGATCAGATGAGGATTATAATTGACAGAGGAGAGAAATCTCAGTTTAGTAAGGGAAGAACGGGGTAGAGATGCACTAGAATTCATTGTACACTTTCAGGTGATTTGGGCAAGATTAAATTCGCTCAGCAGGTGCGAGAAAGCCAAGAAGGGAACTTTCACTTCCATCCCAGAGAGGATGGAAGATGGTCAAGGAAAAATGCCAAAGGTTTCTCTTAAAACAGAGGCTGAAGATCAGAGAGAATTATTTGGTGTTGGGATCGGGGAAAGCAGTGGAACAAGCACTTAAAGGCGTTGTTTGTCAGCACCAAAGAGAATGAGAAACTGCAACGGTAATTGGGCAAGATCCAACCATCCCAAGCAAAGATAATTTAGCTAATTTACATCTACCATGATGTTCTGAGCGCTCTGCTCCCAGAAGAGGCTGTAAATACATAAAGTTTTATGGCTTTTGATACTGTTCCACATGGCCCATGAGAAAGCTAAAGAAACGCTTCGCATAAAATCACTCCAGAGCGCATCCAAGACTGCCACAAGCCCTGCACAGAGGGGAATTGTCCGTGGTCTCCTTGCAGGGCAGAAAAGTAGAAGTAAAGTACAGTTTTGAGAGGTTAAAGAATTGGATCAGGAATGGTGAAGCAGCTCCTGGATTGGGCAGGAGAATGTTTCCTTCTCACCTCTGTTGGTGGAGGCTTCTGTAGATAGTGTGGACAGGAAGGTAATTTTAATTGCCATGAAATAAATACTTCCTCTCCCAACCAGGGATGGAGCCTGGGCATTTCTGCAGACAGATCCTGAAAAATCCCTGCTCCCTCAAATGCTGTGTTTCTCTTGGGCCGTTGCTCTCCGAAATGGCAGCGCTCCCTTCTGAGAAGGATTTTATCCTTTGCCAAAGTCCCAAACAAGAGATTACATGATGTGATTTCCTCTGCGAGCAGGACTGGCTTTGACGACCCACTGAACCTCTCGGCCTTGAAGGCTGAGGTTTGTTTTCCTGAGCTTTTGTTTGGCACCACTCCAGCAAAGTCTTTGTGTCCTAACTTTTATCTAAACCCACGCACAAAGAAGGGGGAGAATAAAAACATGCGGTGTCTTCTAGAAAGAGAAAACAAACTCTCTCTCTCCCTAATTCTGAGTCTTCCTCCATCAGCTTCCAGGAAACAAAGTGACAGAGGTGAGTTGTTTTCTATAAACTATAATTACCCGCAGTGAGACAACAGCTCCCTGCTCACTCCTCTGTCAAGCGGTGCTGGAAGTGGCCATTTCTCACCCAGGCACGTCTAACAGCCTCATCCATTCTTTTCTTGTGGCTTTTTCTCCTCTTTTTCAGCTCAGAGCACCTGAAGCCCTGAGAAGGCTGTCAGAGCCTTCCTGAGTGGTTTATTTTTAGCAGCAAGAGCACGCTCCAGGCCCTGGGGAACGCCGTGAGTGGTGTAGAAACACTTGAAAATACCAAACTCCCCCTTTTCCACACAAGTGAGCTCTTAAACCTGCCCAGACTTTCTAGTGGCTTAATCCAGTCCTTGTGATCGTATTTCATTTGACGGGATTTTATTTCATGTTTCAGTCTCGAGATGTTTCTCCCCACATAAATGTTTATCGAGTCCCTCGACCCCCTCTCTCTGAAGCACCGAAATCCTGAAACCTCTTGCCCTGAGGGGCTTGGATGAGCCCCGTGGCACCGGGCTGACTTTGGCCCCGCGGCCGCTGACCCCGTGAAACGAGAGCCCCTGATTGTTTTCCCAGACGCCGTTCCTGGGGAGCAGCTCCCCGGCCCCTCGCGCCGAGGCTCTGCCGCGCGGGCAGGAGGCATCTCGTCCTTTCATCTGGAGCTGGAACACAGCAGCCAAGCAGAATTTCCTCTGAGCTGCAGATAAGCAGATTCTGGTGATAGGGAGGCCCTGCTCAAGCAGCCCCCGGGCTCCCGGCTTCGAGAACAGCCTCGAGGGCCGAAGGGGAAGGAAGTGTTTAATCCTGTGGACATAGGACATGAAGAGAAAAACAACACCCAGAGATGCATCAGCTTCAAACACATCCCCTGAGCTGCCCAGGGTGGGCATCCCAAAGCAGCCACGGAGCTGCAGCCGGGCAAATGTTTTCTAAGCCTGTGTTTGGTGAGAACTCCTCAGGAATCGGCAGCAAAGAGTCAACTCCTTGTGCAGGAAGCCTCGGTCAGCCACGGACAAAGCGGATCACGTATTGAAAAATCAAGTTGTCTTTGTGAACAACACGAATGATCAGATCACAGAAAGCAAATCCCTGCAAAAAACCCAATTCCAGGCTCTTCACTGAGGGCTGCAGAGCGCGGCTTGCTCGGTGCTGAGACGTGAAACGTGTCAGGGCATGCACAGCATCACTTCTTGGAAATCACAGCTCTTCTCAGCAGCAGCAGAATTAAAAAATACAATAATTTCCACTTCCAGAGAGCAGAGGGAAATGGCACCCGGCGCTGCACGAGTGTTATCGGAAAGATGGAGCGGGATAACAAAGCTGTGGTCAAACCCAGAAGAAGATACTTTTAGTCAGACTGGTTCTTGAAAGAAAATCTTAGAAACAACGATAACAAATCAAGCCCAGCACTTGGGCTTGGAAACCAAGGACTTCTGGAGAAGTACTCCCTAATTGCAGGCAGATCCATCTGTGCTCCAGCGACAAGAACTAGTGGAGAGCAGAGAAACGTGGGCAAGAAGTTTCACCGTGGTTGTAAATGCAGAGATTGGAGGAAAAAAATGTGATCCAAGGGGCTCCTTCCCGGTTTCCAGGGACACGGGAGAGACTGAGCGTGGAAAACCCCTCATTTTGGGGCCGCCTGCCAGAGTCGCCGATGGCTGGGCAGAATATCCAGGAACGGCCTTGGTCCCAGAGAGACAGAACAGGACAATGATCTGCTGCTCAGGGGCCTTGAATCCCAGCTCCCGCTGTGTGTCCTGGGAGCTCCTGGTGGGATGGGAGCTCCTCAGCCAGGCCGGGTCCTGCCCAGCCCGGAGGGTCCCCGGTGACGGGCGCGTCACCCCAGCAGAGGTGACAGAGGGGACACCCACGTCCCCATCCCGGGAAAGGTGCGGCAGGAGATGCTCTGCCCACACATTCCAGGAACTGCCTCCAGATGGTGCTCCAGCCAGTTTTCTGGGATTTGAAAGGATTTGATTGTCTCACAGATGGCCTTTCTGGGCAGGTCTATGCTTAATAGTAAAGAAGGAGGGTGGACCGTGCTCGGCCCTTGCAGGGAGCCTTCGGCTGCCTCTGCCAAGCCCTTCCTCGCTGTGGGCAGCTCCTTGTTCCCAGCTCATGCACTGGGAGCCCCCGAGGTCTGCCGGGAATGAGTCACAAACGAGGTCCCCATAGGAAAGGAGAACTATGGATTCATAACCTTGACCGTTCTGGGTAGGAAAGGTTTATTTGTCCAGTTTGCTTTAAAAATAACCCAGAAAGCAGCAGCTTTGTTTTCATGGTCTCAGACTCGGGAACCTCATCCAAGCCTTGGTTCAGGCCCTGGGAGTCCTGGCCAGGGAGAGCAGTCCCTGGGCGTTTGTTTAATGACTCACAGTGTGCAAAACACCCCAGCAAGATAAGACCAAGGATGGGGGTCAGTGACTCTGTGGCGTGGCAGTGCCGTGGGGACAGCACAGAGGACACCCCTGCTCCTTCTGGCCCTGGGATCTCACCAATTATCCTCCATCCCTTCTGTGGGTCCCGCGGGGCCTCCTCATGCTGTGACTGAATCTTGCCGTGTTGTATCTCGAGCGAGGAGAAGGGGTTCAAAAGAAACTGGAGCAATTCAGTGGAGAAGGGGAAGATTTGAGGTCAAAGAGCAAAATGTTCCCGGAGGGATTCATGCAGGGGACCTGTGGAGTCACCACACAGGTGACTCCAGGGAGAAACTGAAACCCTGAGAAGAAAATCAACCCTGTACAGGCAAGGTTAACCCTGGCAGTTTAAATCTGTCAGCTGGGACAATCTTGTGGCAGTCCTGTTTTACAGGGATGAGGGATCAGGGGTGTTATACCAGGAAAAGTCATTGCTTGCCAGGCTGGGGGGAGGCCTGGCTTCCCTGCAGGATGCCCTTGCGGAGTCAGGCAGGGATGCCACAGCCAGAGGGGAGCCAGGCCTCTTCCTGATTGCTGCCCCACAGAAGGCTCCTTGCTGCTCCCATTCCCAGCCCTGGAAATACGAGGATCCCTCGTGTCCCCCGTACAAGTGGTGTGGGGACAGGGAACAGCGTCAGTGAAGAGCTGCTTTTTTATCACGTGGGGTTGTTTCAGTCCCTCCATCACACGGCGTTATTCTCCCTTTGGCAGGGCAGGAACAGCTCCAGCTGCTTTTTGAATTCCAGGAGTGCTGGAAAGGGGCAAAGACTCTTTTACACCAACGATAAATGCTGAGAAATCGTGGGATGTGGCAGGGATGGGCTGGGCAGCCCTGGCCCAGCACCTGAGCCCGGCACGGTCTGACAGGAGACTCCACAGAGCAGCTGATGAGCCTCGAAACCCTGCCAGCCTCAGGCACAGAGAACTTTGCGAAGTGAGTGGAAAAAAGGCGGGGGGTGGATAGAAAGGCCGTGCTCAGCACTTCGGGGATGTTCGGCCTCTTTCTCCCTTTGCAAAGGGCCCTTCCCCAGGCGGCTTCGTCTCCCCTCAGCCTGATTTGCAGAGCGCTCAGGATTCCAACAAATCTGTAAAACTGGATACTTCCCTCGCCCAACCCACTCTTCCTTCAGCCCTTATCTGCCCTTACCTGTCTCCACTAGGTCGCTTTAAAAGTCCCAGACACTTCCTTCCTTTGTTTGTCTTGGCCTGAAAGGGAAATGTCTTGTGTGTCAAAGGTTTAGTGCAAATTCCTGTCCAAGCTCTTTACTACCTCTGGCCTCGGTAAATCAAACTTCTTCTCCTGGCCGGGGATTTGCACAGTGAATCAGATTCTCTCCCCACATTCTCCCTCTCCCGCCTGCACACGGGATTGAGATGGAGCAGCAAAACGAGGGGTTAAATCCCTACAGGCTGCTGCAAATTTGGGATGGAAAAGAAGTTCTGGGTTTCAAATGTGTTTGCACAGAGCCAGAGTTTCTCAAGGGCTGTGCCACTGTCCCAGCTCTCCTTTCTCTTTAGGAAAATCAGCTGGGCTTAGGGACCCAAAGCAGGACATGGGGGTCCTGGCTAGAGGTGGGCAGGGGGCACAGCCTTGCTGAGCTCTGCCTGGACTCTGAGGAAGAATTTCTCCATGGAAAGGGTGGTCAGGCATTGGCAGGGGCTGCCCAGGGAGGTTTGGAGCCCCCATCCCCGGAGATGCCCAAGGAAGGACTGGATGTGGCACTCAGTGCTCTGGGCTGGGTGACGAGGTGGAGATCGGTCACAGGTTGGACTCGATGATCCTGCAGAGCTCTTCCAGCCTCAAGGATTCTGCGACCCTGTGACTGCAGCGCTCTTTCCCCAGGGCCCACACGGAGGGAGACTGACAGTTCCTGTCACCCTGCAAGAGTGAAAATGATGGTGAGCCTGAGACACCTCCTACAGAGGGAATCTGCTCTCCCAATCCCATCCCAGACCTCTGCCCGTGCTTGGCTGAGAAGCAGAGCAAGGACCTGTCCCTGGGAGGAGCAATTGGGAGGCAGCAGGTGCAGAACCGGAGCGTGGGGCCGAGTTCGATGCTGGCAGGGAGGGCTGGGCTGGGCTGCCACAAGCCGACCACGCTTCGGTTGGGAGCCCCTTCCTTCGCAGATGAGCACCTTGATGTCAGCTCCCCTCTGCTCCTCCCGGCGCGGTGCGGTCGCTGCACACCTGACTGCGGCGGGGCCCGGGGCCGGCAGCTGCCGAAACCACAGCCCTGGGGAAGCCAGCTCCCCCTGCCTCGCTGAGAGCGGCCTGTGCTGCACAAAAACAAACCCAGCCGGGCTGTTCTCACCCCAAACTCGCGGGGCAAACAGGAAGCTGCGAGCAAGGGTGAAAGGGCAAGGATGTGCAGGCTCTTGGGTAACGCCAGGAACGGACCCCAGGCTCCACCTGCGGATGCTTTCCAGGTCAGCACGCGGCTTCACCTGGCCAGCTGGTGCACTGGCATCCGTATCCAAAGCAGGGGACGAGCTGGGCACTGGCACTGCCTCCCCTGAGCTCTGCCTCCCCACGAAACGTTAAACTGCTGCAGCACCTGCTGGAGCAGCGGCTCAGGTGCCGGCGCTGCCGTTAGAGCCACCAGGAAAACTGGTGAGGAGCCAAGAGATGGGGGCCAGCCCTGGGTCTCCTCCGTGCCAGTGCCACTCTGCCTGGTACCAGGCCTTCAGAGCAAGTCACACTCCCTTTCGTCCCCCCTCCTTCCACCTCTGAACTCCTCCAGCAACGTGGAATAAGTCACAGAATGCCAGAATGGTTTGGGTTGAGCTCATCTCATTCCACGTCCCTGTCACAGACAGGGACAACCCCACCAGGCCGGGGTGCTCCAAGCCCCTTCACCTCGCCTGGTTTACCCCTCTTTGGCAGCTCCAGAATGAACCACGATGAGCAAGAACAGCCTCTCCCTGCTCTGTGCCAGGATCTGGGGCTGGAGGGGGCAGGAAGAGGACACTGATCTCAGCAAGGCACCTCTGTGTTTCTCCACCTCTGTTTTTCCATCCTGGTCCTGTCCTGCACTCCCTGAGCACACGAGAATGGTCGGAGCGTTTCACCACCACTGTTCCAAGCTCTCCATTATTGAAATTCCCAGAACCAGCACTGGAGCCCCCTCGGTTCAGCACCTGCCTGTCGGTGACATTTAATCCATCTGTGGCGCTTTGGGTCTGCCACAAAGGCACAGCAGGACATTGTTGATGGCGATGCAAGAGCAAACAGCCACTTTTGTGGGTGTTCCTGCTGAGTCCAGCCTGAGATGCTCCTGGCCCTGGCACTCACAGGCTGTGACAGGAGCCAAGAGCCACCACGGGACACGGTGGGGGGATGATGGATTGCAAAAACGGCCGGGAAATTTCTCATACATTTCCTGCAAGTTTTGAAGTCAGGCCTCCCTCTATGACACCTCATCCCTCCTCTTCACAGCTGCTTCTCATTTCCCAACCATAGTCTTCCTGTTTTGTTAGCTTTTTCTTTCTTTATTTATTTATTTTAAAATCATTTTTTGGGAAGGTGGGGGGCTGTGTTTAACAGCTGCACACAATTCAGCCCAGGCCATGCCTGCACCCATCACTATATATAGCCTCAGACAGGCCAAACAAATGAGCAGGGCTGGGGTTAATAATCATAAAATGGAGTTCAGCTGTCTCTGAACTGTGATTTACTGGGACCCAGGCCAGGCAAGATCCTCCTCACGCCCTCGCTGCAGAGTCGTCCACAGGGACCAGCCCCTTCAAAAGAGGAGAAATGATTTGAAATGCCTTTTCTCCAGCTGAAACTCGAGATGGGAAATGGTTCAAGCAGATCTGCCAGTGGGTGAGGTCTCCAGGGCGGTGCTGGTGCGATGTGGAGCGACGCTGTGGATGTTGGTGATGCCTCCTCCATCCTCAGAAGCTCAGAGCTGGGAGAACGGAGAAGTTTAACCCGGCCGTGCTCCCCTCTGGGGCTTGTGGTGGCTGAACAGCTGCCAGTGGGAACATCCCACCAGGAATCTGTGTTAGGGCTGCTCTCAGTCAATGGGTGCATCCCACTGGGAAGGTCTCTGGGGTCAGAGGGGCACGGACATTTCATATCCAAAATGTTCTTGGTGTTTGTGACGTGGACAGAGGCTGGGGACAGCCGAGCCCTTGCCTGAGCTCAGGGGCTCTGAGTCCCCCTGGGGGCTGAAAGCTCCCATTCCCTGCACAATCCCAGCAGTGGTGTGAAGAACCTGCAGAGCACAGCTGGGGCTCAAATTGCGTCCCAATCACCAACCAAGAGGCCGAGCCAGGCTGCTGCGTCCAGAGCCTAAAACACAGGCGCGAGGCAGGGCTCTGTCTGTGGGTCTGGGACAGCCCCGTTCTGCCCCTTGGGTGCTCTGAACGCCCTCCCCTGCAGCGGCTGCGAGGAGGCCACAGTGCCACACGGGTGGCACTGCCACCTTTGCCCCAGACGTGGGCACTGGCACCGGTGACGCGCTCTCCAAGTGACCTCCCGCACTCCCGGGTCCTCGGGGTATTTTTAGCCACCGTTTCCCGCAGCCGTAACTCTTCTCCTCCTGCAGAAACAAACCTGCTCCTTCCCTGCCTTCTAAGGAGAGATGTGGCTGCAGGCAGCTCCCCTTCCCTGCCTCGGGCATCTGCTGCCCACGCTGCTGCTGCTCCTCCGGCCTCCCAGCCACGGCTGCTCTGCTTTGTGTCTGAGGGCGCTGCTGGCAGTTCCCTTCTCTCTCAGGCGGGGAGGGGATCTCGGGGGATGTGGGAGCGGGATTGTGGCTGCTGGGAGCAAAGACCGGGCTCTTGCCAGCACGGCAGGGCAGGTGGGATGGGTCCGACGGGGCTCGGGACCCTGGGACCCAGCAGCACAACCTGGGTCCTTGTGCTTGGGCTGGAAGGGAGGAGGTCCCGAAGGAGATACGGGCACCGGGGTTTTCAGCAGAGCTCAAACTGTTACCCAAAGGTTTTCCAAAATCCGTCTGCCCCTTTGCGCTCCTAAACATCATCTGGGACCTGCTGTGGCTTTGTTGGTGACAGAAATAGCAGCCTGGATTCTCCAGCATATGAACAGGACCCTGCTCATGGCATGGTTTGGGTCGGAAGGGACCTGGAGGCTCATCCAGTCCCACCCCCTGCCATGGGCGGGGACACCTTCCACCTTCCCAGGTGAGCTCTCCTGCTCTCCTCACCTTTGAAACACAAAGAGTTTAATCTTTCACCCTCTTTCTTCCTCCTGGGAGACTTTGGTCCGTCATCTTAATTAGCCAGGACTGCCTCACTTCCTCAGGTCTGGAAATGTCTCTTTGTTAAGCAGGGCAGTGTCTCTTATCTCCTCCTGGCCTTTGAGCAGTTCTGCTTTTGGCAGCTCCCGCCTGCCCTTACACCTAACGTGCAAACGTGAAGATCCAACTGGGCAAAAGTTTGTAGCTCATTATAGGACCTGGCTCAGCCCTGGAGCAGGAGTGACCCTGTCCCGAGCCCTCAGTCCTGCGTGGCCGGTGGCCAAACCCCCTCCTCAGCACATCTTGCCCACGGCCGTTGCCTTTCCTCTCAGATCTTTCCCTGTGATCTTTCTTTTGTCTTTTTTTTTTTCCTGTTTCAGAGTACCAGGTTCTTTTATCTGAGAACGGCGTCATAAAAATCCCACAAACAATTTTTTTCACCTGTGGGACTTCTCCAGGGCTGGCATCGCTTGGCTTTTAGAGGTGGGAGAAGGATGACCATGGTCCTTCTTTTCCACTGCCATCGTTCCCATTGGCATGAAAGGATAATTAGTGCTTGGAGGGCTGGAAATTGCCAGGACAGGTTGACTGTGATCCTGCAATCCAGGAGCGGGGCAGGGAGCCCAGCTCCTCTCTCGGGAGAGTTCGTGTGCTCTCTGCACAAAGCAGGGCAGCCTCAGCGGAAGAGGTGGAGTCCGTCCCTTTGGAAGGCTCCTGGGAGGATCCTCCTGGCTGCTGGAGATTTTCCTTCCCTCGGACAGAGGCAAAACCTGAAGCCAGTCCCACGTTAGGCCAACTGCTGTTGTTGGACGGGGCTCGGGGTGAGACAGGAAGAGATCACTGTCTCCTCCTGGAGCTGAACCCTGAAGGTCCTTCAGCAAGGTGAAGGCTGCATCCTTGGAAAGGTTTTGGGGGTGGGAATTCCAGGTGGAAGGAGCCACCTCCTGGAAAGACTCAGGCTTGCAAGCACTGAAGGACAGTCCCTCGGTTCCCCCCCCCTACTCTCCTGCTTTCCTTCTTGCACTCATCATCCTCATGAGCTCTTCCAGGCTGTGCTCCCACCGTGGCAGCGAAGCTCAGAGCCGCAGAACTGTTGAGCTGTGGCCCCAGCTCCCGGCAGATCCAGCGCATGATGCCGTGTCCCTGTCCCTCAGCATTTGTGCAGATCCAGAGCGGGCGCTGCTGGGAGAAGTCGGGCCCAGGAAGTCGCTGTCCTGGGTGGAAGTTCCCAACTCGGGCCAAACCCTAAGGACTGTCAGATGAGGAAACGGGGCTCTTCCGACCCCCAAATCCCAAAGCTCGTGTCTGCGAAGTTGTGCTTCAGGAGCCGAGGTCTGTCCCTGGCTGTGCCCTGGGATGGGGCTTGCAGCAACCTGATTTAATGGAAGGTGTCCCTGCCCCAGGGGTGGAACAAGACGAGCTTTAAGGTCCCTTTCAACCCAAACCATTCCGGGATTTTGTGTCTGTACATTTTGATTTCTCTCTGGCCCTCATTTCCCACCTGCTCTCTCAGACTGCCCCGTTTCCCTTCGTTTCTCACTAAACAGCACAATTTCCCTTCCCACTGGGACCGGGAGTGCTGGGTTAATGCCACCGTCATCGGGTGTCAGCGCTGCACAGCCACTTAACCCTCTCCGGGATGGGAAAAACAAAAGGAAGAAGAGGAAGAACCGAATTCTGTGCCGGTGACACTTTCTCCCGGCCAACAAACAAAAGTTTTATGAGCTGAGCCCTCTGGATGCTGCATTCCAGCTTGGTAACATTTCGGTAACACATTGCAAACGTTTGACTCATAGAAACTTGGACGGCTGCAGCCGGGGGAGGGGGAAGAGCGTCACATTCCCATTCCCGGGCAGGGTTTGGTTNCCCAGCCCAGTTCAAGTGTGCAGTCTACACCCACAGAAACAGCCAGCACCCCTAAGGAAAAGGAAGGTTCAGCTGATAAAAGCAAAGAGAGTGTTACAGTGAGTATCATCATTTCGAACAAAAATAATGTGTAAGATTTCTCTGAAACCTACCCCTAAAGGCTTCCCTGGATAAGCCAGGAATTGGTAACCATTCGCATATTTCAAAGAGTGCATTTTGGGGAGTGATAGAGAGTTGTGGTTTTTGTTCTTCATCTTGTAAAAAAACCTCCTCTGTCCTCTGGGAACACCCTTTCCCTTTCACTTATTCCCAATAAAACCTTGTGTTGGCTAGACTCATCCTTCCAGCCAAGGGGGACTGGACCTCTTTCTCTCTCTCTCTCTCTCTCTCTCTCTCTTCCTGAACTTTAGTGAATCTTGAGATATAAAGAAAGCAGCTGCCTCCCTTAAGCACAGCGTGAACAATGCGACCTCCTCTCCAAGGGCTTTAATTCCTCTGGATGCAAGGACAAAGCCAGGGTGAGTAGCCCGCTGGTGGCTCTGCCGTTCCCGGTGTCCGCTCGCGGCCGCTCCCGCAGCGCCGGCTCCTCTCCCTGTCCCCAGCTCCGGAGGGATCAGGTAGCGCAGGAGCAGATGCTGCGAGCCTAAAACCCCCCCAAACCCAACCACCACCGCCCGAGGAAGTGCTGCCGCTGTCCCCATGGACGCTGTCCCCCACGGATGCTGTTCCCATCAGGCTCGGGCTGGAGAAGGCTTTGCCACCCAGCCGTGTCCCCGGATTTGGGTCACCACAGGCTCCCCGCCGTGCGAGACCGGGCACAACCTGGCTCTGGGCAAGGTGGGAGGAATCCTGACCTCAAAGGCAAAGAAAAACAAACATGATGCAATCAGGCGTGACTGAGCTGGGCTGCGGGAGGAAGATCTTCCCCGCGGCTTTGGGGCTGCGCGGTCCAGGGGATGCTGAAGTGGAATTTGGGATGGCGCTGGGGGGGGGAATCACCTCGGGCTGCGCCGTGCGGGTGCGGGAGGAGGGCAGAGGCGCAGCGTGTGCCGTGTGAGCGCTGTCTGGGGTCTGGCTTTGCCCCGGGGATCTGCTTGGATCATCTCACGCACAAAAAGCAGGAGGCGAAACCCGGGACACCTTGGCAGCAGCCGAGACGAGTGGTGAAGCTGCTGCTGGGTGTGCATCTCCCAGGACGGGATCCCTCCCTCCACCCTCCCAGGAAACTGTAACTGGTTCACATGGGAGCCTGTGGAGTGCTGGTGGATCGAACAGCCCGAGTGGGATGAGCCCCAGGCTGAGGAGCAGATTTCGTGCAGCCAAACACAGCCCAGATGTTGTTACCTGGTGGCCCCCGTGTCTCGGCATCCCCCCGCCTTTGAGTTTCTCCTCCTCATCCCGTGCGTCCCCAGTGTCTGTGACAAAACGTGATCCACGGGATCCTGGGCCTCATAAACAGGGAATGATCAAACAAGGCATAAAAGAACATTTTTATTGCTCGTTAGGGCTTCGCTAAGGCCGTCTGGGGCTGTGTGTCGGTTCAGGTAGCTGCTGGAGCACGGCACGTTCTTGTGGTACAAATCTAAAAGTTCTCCTGTGTTCTGCAGCACAGAACTGCTCAAAACACGGCTGGAAGTTCTTTAGGAGACCTGCAGAGCTCGTGGTTTGTGCAAAGTCACTTAGAGAGCCTGTGCAGTCTGTTGTGGGGAAACTCAGAGTGGGTTTGGTAGAGTTTTGGGGTTTTCCCTCCATAAAATCTGACTTCTGGCCTAACTGGGCTGTTTTCCTTCTGTCCCAGTGCAGCTGTGTTTGTTTGTGTCACTTGCTCTTGATCTCTACTAAATCCAGCAATTTTGGGCAGATCTCTGGTGTCTCTGACAACGGACAGGGAGTTGTGGGATTTAAGGTGAGTGTGACAGGTTGACCTTAAATCCCGTGGACTAAGCTGAAGGACGTGGATAAAACTGGGCTTTAAAGGAGCAGAATGAGGTGGGGGAAACGAGCGTGCCCAGGTTTGACACTGAACAGATCTCAGGTCCATGGCTGGAGGAACCCCCCAAAACTGTTGTGCTCTCACTGGGGTGGGCGTTTCTCCAGCAGGAGCTGACTCGTGTTGACATAAATGTAGATGAAACCTTCAGGTTTAACGGAGCTTTGGGGAGGCAGAATTGTGTTCCCTCGCTTTTCAGGAGGCAACGAGAACTTCACCACGGCTGAAAGTCCCCCCACCTCTGTGCCCTGGTCCCCTCCTGGTAGCCTCCAGGAGCTCATCCGTGCTCCTGGCGCTCGCACAATGAGGAAATGGGCCAGCATTTCCATGTTAGCCATCAACTTTCCAGGGATGTTGCGTGGATTTTCCAGCGAGGGGTGAAACAGCATCAGCCACGCTTGGATCCGCCAGGCCAGGGCTGAGGTGCTGCGGTAGGAAGGACCAAGACATTGCTCTAAAAGCCTCGGATGAGAGTGTTCAGAGGGCAAACACCCCCAGAGGCCGTTCCTGCAGCACAGGAGCTCTGGGTTCAAACCACGTCCTGGTGCTCGGACCTCGGGTGCTGTCCCTGCCGGGCTCCCCATCCCCGGGAACACTCAGGGTCTCACTTGAGGGAGCTTCTTGGCGTCTCGGAGGACTGCAGAGATGTTGTCATTCATCGTCCTTGGCTTTTGGGCCACGTTCCCGTGGTGAGGCTGAGCTTGGGGTTGTCACGTGCGGACGGGAAACTGGGACAAAGCGCTTGGAAACGGCCACCTGGAGCTGGTGGCACACTGGGGTTGAGGTGACAGGAGGTGTCTGGCCACCCTCATGGTGCACAGGGATGGGAGGCAACAGCTGCCCAGCTGCGACATCAACAGCTGGACTCGATGGCCTTGGGGGCCTTTTCCAACCCCAGTCATTCCATGACCTTATTTCCATCTGCCCCTCGGCCTCTCTCTCCTGGACAGACACAGCCACGCTTTGTGTTTGCATCGTCAGGAAGATGCACTTTAAATAAACATTAATTAGGCTTGGCTAATTCATCAGGAAGTTTACCTCCAAAGCAAAATAAAACCAGCGAGCAGCCATAGAGCCAGGAAACAGGTAAGGTTATTTATTGCCCGAACAAACCAGGCGGGTGAGGCAACGAAAATCGCGTCTGAGCTCAGCGTTCGGTGGTGGCTGCACCTGATGGTTCTCAGATCACCAGCAAACTGCTAAATAATGAGGTTTTGTGTGGTGGCCACACAGAAAGACCCTCGTGGCCACACGCATTCCCCCATCCTTGGAATTGGCTGTCCAAGACGGCGCGGGGCTGTCGGTGCCTCTGGAATAGTTATTCCCTCAGTCTGGAGCTGGATCTGGTTTGCTTTTGTTTTGGCATCTTTTAAACGCAAAACTCGCGGGAGAAGAATTCCTCGTGCCTGTAAAACCCATCCTGGTACAAACCTACAGCAGAGCCAGGTGAGATTTGCGGGATTTGCACCCTTGGGTTGAGGGTGGAGCAGGAGGAGATGGAGCCTCAGGGGTCACCAGGTCCCGCCTGGGGGATGGGGAGGCGCAAACACAGTCCCAGGACAACCTCGGCTGTTTCATTTCTTTCTTTCCGTGCTCACTTCCACACTGGGAGGGAAGTTTTTCCAGCCAGCCTGGCTTTGGAAAAGCCCAGAGCACTGGAGATGTGGGCAATGAGCAGTGCGGGAGCTTTGGGGCTCGGTCTGGGGGACCCCGAGCTGGATGGGTGGATGGATGGGCACTGGGATGGAGGGATGGATGGATGGATGGATGGATGGATGGATGGATGGATGGATGGATGGATGGATGGCAGACGTGCTCCTTCCCCACACCCGAGAGTGGGACCCTCTTCCACATCCCTGGAGCGGCATCACGGCCCGGAGGTGCCCAGTCCCTCCTGCTTCCCGCGCGCAGTGAGGGGAAGGGGATGAAGGGCCTTTTCAAGGTTACAAGCCTCTTATTTTTGGACGCGTTTCCCTGCGGCTGGAGCCGACCCAGGCTGGAGCTGTTGAAGTTTTCGGGCCTTTGTTTGTTTAATTGAAGTGCTGTTTGTTTTTGATCACGGGCATGAGATAGGCGCTTCCTCTGCAGGCAGGAAGCAGTGATTTCCTGTTCTGTCCCCGGCCAACTCTCACTGCGCAGGAAACCTCGCTCTGCTGAGTGGTCACTTTTCGTGCAACATTTTTGGAAGGTTTTACGCCGTGTTGTTTTGGTTTTTTTCTCTCCTTTTTTCCTTCTTTTTTTTTTCCTCCCCCCCCTTCCCCTGTGAGCGGCGCTGGTGGTGTTGTGTCCCTGTGGGAAGGACGTGTGGAGGGCCCGGAGTCAGCACTCGGCAGGCTGGGGGATGCTGTTTGAGGAAAATGGGTCCATTTAGCCTCAGATCTTCTGGTTCTGTTGAGGTGCGCCTGGAAGTGAAGCTTTTCTGTTGGGTTTTCTGTTGGGTTTTCTGTTGGGTTTTCTGTTGGGTTTTTTGTTGGGAACGCTGCCCAGGAAGGACTCTTTGTCCCAGGTCATTCACAGCACTTCCCTGATGTCACACGGAGACTCAGGGCAGGACAAGGACTTAAAGCACACCTGGGTCACTCCTGCCAGCTTTACCTGCTTGTGTCCCTGCTGCACTAGGAGGACCTTTAGGCAGAGTTGGGATTGTTCATCCTGGAGAAGAGAAAGCTTTAAAGTGACCTGGCTGTGGCCTTCCAGTGCCTGAAAGTGCCAGTGGAATGATGGAGAGAGACCATTTGAACAGGCCTGGAGTGCCAGGACAGGGGGGAATGGATTTAAACTGTCAGAGGGCAGGGTTAGATGGGATACTGGGAAGGAATTCCTCCCTGTGAGGGTGGGGAGGGCCTGGCACAGGGTGCCCAGAGAAGCTGGGGCTGCCCCTGGATCCCTGGAAGTGTCCCAGGCCAGGCTGGATGAGGCTTGGAGCAACCTGGGATAGTGGAAGGTGTCCCTGCCCCTGGCAGGGGGGGGAACGAGATGGTTTTTAAGGTCCTTTCCACCCATGTGCCCAGGTCGGTCCCACAAACCATCAGAGAGGAGTCAGGGGTGGGATTCGAGCCGAGGTCTCACACCTGTGCCGGTGTTTCTGGGGTGGAAAAGAGACGCTCGGGTTTTCCCGTCGAATCCCAACCAGGCGGAGCCGCGGCTCCTTGGCAGCTCCCAGGGATGTTGTTACTCGCCGTGTTTATCCTCCAGCAGCAAACCCAGACAGGCTCTCACTCAGCACCGCGCCCAGAGGTGAAGTGCTGCAGTATCAGATGGCTCCGGCCACAGGAAGCCCGGACAGACAGACGGACACGACGGCACGAGAGCCGTGGGAGCCCCCGGGGCAGCAGATGTGACCGTGAGCAGAAAGAACTCCTCTGCCCGAGGTTTTAATGATCTGGCTGTCGTAAAGGGGCTCCCCTGTGGGGAGGGGGTTTGTGGTGGGAAGAAGCAGCGGCTGCAGGAACAAAGCGGGGAGGGGAAAGGCCGGGGAGGGGGAGCAGAGCCGCTGACAGCCCCGAATCCTGCGGTGCCCCTGCACGGGGAGGGGACGGTCAGCGCAGGAGATGCTCGGAGGGTTTAGCCAGAGTTGTGCAAGAGCAGCTGGCTGGGGCCTTTTGGCTTGCAGGGGGGATGAAAGGGCTGGGGATGCACAGAGGGAGGGCTGGGAGCTGGAGGAGGAGGGAGAGGGCAGGACGCGCTCGGCTGCAGCTGCTCCAGCCCCGGAGCAGTTGGGCCGCGACTTGTGCTCGGAGCCATCCAAGGAAAACTTTGCTCGGGCTGCTCTCTGTGCGAGCGTGTCCCCCACCACCTCAGCCCCCTCTCCTGCCCCGTTCCTGAAGAGCTCTCCGTTCCCCAGGCCCCTCCGGATCATTGCACGTCGGTGACATCACCGCCGGTTGCCATGGAAAAGCCCGGCTGTCCAAAACACGACCCCTTGGCCTCATCCCATGTGTGTCAGGAAATGAAGGTTTTATAGCACATCTCTGCAGTGGAGCAGAAACAGCCGGAGCAGGAACCGCAGCCCCGGCACCGGCAGGACCCCCCCGGTCACGGCTGCCCGGCCCGAGACTCCCTGGTGGGGAAACGGGGACCTGCTTCTTGGGGTTACGAGGCTGATTTATGTCTCCTGAGTTATTTCTGGCCTCTGAGCTTTCTGCTGTGGGCTGGAACACCCCGAGGAGAGGCAACCTCCTCCTCTAAATTCCTGCCTGTGAGGGTGGGCAGGCCCTGGCACAGGGTGCCCAGAGAAGCTGGGGCTGCCCCTGGATCCCTGGGAGTGTCCAAGGCCAAGCTGGATGGGCCTTGGAGCAACCTGGGACAGTGGAAGGTGTCCCTGCCATGGCAGGGGGTGGAATGGGAGCTTTAAGGTCCCTTCCAACCCAAACCATTCCATGGTTCTGTGGCTGGGACAGGATGGATTAACAGCAGAGAGCAACATTTCCAAAAGGGGCTGAGGGTAGGATGCTGCAAAGCTTTTAAGTCTGGTAGGAGCATGAGTTCCATGGAGCATCCGCAGGGACCGTGACTTCCCGGACACCTCAGCACACGGCAAAAGCTCCCGGGAGGGAGCAGCAGCCCTGGCACCGGCGTGGGGTGGGGGGGGGGAACGTGCACGTTGTGCCCATCTCTTATCTGACTCATTTCAGTGTCTCAGGGGAAACCCTGGCGCTGATAAACAGCTCCTGCTCCCTGCCTCCGCCTTTACCAACCGAAATCTGGAGTCTATTTTTAACCCCAGAACACCCACTGCAAGGGGAGGAGGCTGCAGCGGGGAGAGGGGTCGGTTGGCACCGCGGGGATGGGAGGGTGGCACGGCCAGCCCCGCTTTGTTCCACCCCCTGCCATGGGCAGGGACATCTTCCACTATCCCAGGTTGCTCCCAGCCCTGTCCAACCTGGGCTGGAGCTTCCTGATGCTCCAGAGCCCCTTTTCCCACGGTGACAACACGTTCCAAAGCAGCAGCTGGGGCCTCGGAACCAGGCAGACCTCGCCTTTCAGAGAGGGTGGCACAGGCACTGCTGGGCCTGGCAGGAAACCCGGCCGAGGAGGAGGTGCAGAGCCAAAGCCCGGCGTGGGCAGCATCCCCTGGGCAGCATCCTGAGCACCCCAGCCGGGTCAGTGCCTCGGGCAGGGCAGGGCTGTGGGGCCGGGGGCTGCCGCTTCATCCAGGGCACTTTTTCAGGGCTGAACCCCGCTCTCCTGCGCAGCAGCAGCAGTTTCCTGTTTGACTCACACCTGACACGAGCCGGGGCCTCTCGCGCTCGCGAGCGACTGAATGGGGCTGTTTACAATTAGAGAACGTGGGATTCCCAGAAAGAGGCTCAGACCGGACGTCCTGAAGCGAAATACCCCGGGCGTCACCGGCTAAAAATAACCGTGGCAGAACAGTCACCAAACAAACAGCGCGGCAACGCCGGCTCCGGCCGCTCAGACCCCGCGGCACAGCGGGAGCGGTGGCCGAGGACACCCAAATTCAGCCTTTCCATAACCCCCCGGGGCCTTTCTTGGCATAACTTGGCGCTCTCCAGGCTGGTGGCTGCCCCTCGCAGTGATTTCTCTTGTTTTCTGTCTTATTTATGGGAGGGGGGGAGCAAGGCAAGGGTTAAAATGTGAATAATCCGAGTTTCAGCCAGAAGTGGCTGATGGGAATCAGTTGAGCTCATTGAAGGGCTGGGGGCGGATGGGAAGGGAGGCAGGAGCAGCTGCTCGAGGACGGGGACTTTGCTGGGCAGCGCTGGGAGCTGGTGTCCAGCGGCCGGGTGGACACGTGTGGTCATGGCCAGCCCAGGGAGGCTGAACAGTTCAGAGGCTGAAATTTTCCAGGACCTGAGTCACAGCTGGGGAAGGGGAAGGTGCTGAAGTCAGAGAATCGCAGAACCACGGACTGGTTTGGGTTGGGAAGGACCCTAAAGCTCACCCAGTGCCACCCCTGCCATGGCAGGGACACCTTCCCCTGGCCCTGGGTGCTCCAAGCCCCGTCCAGCCTGGCCTTGGACCCTTCAGGGATGGGGCAGCCCCAGCTTCTCTGGGCAGCCTGTGCCAGGGCCTCCCCACCCTCACAGGGAGGGATTTCTTCCAAATATCAAACCTAAACTTCCCCTCTTTCAGTTTGGTCCCTGGTCCTTGGTGCAGGGCTCGGAAAAGGGACCGAGCTCGGCCTGAGCCGAGCGTTGCCGGAGCCCCAGCCCGGAGCTGTGCCCTCCTGCCTTTGTGCCTCCCCTGATGCTCGTGGGCTGGAGGAAGAGACAAAAGGTGGATCAGAGCAAAAGGGCACAGAAAGGGTCCTCCAGAGCCAGCCCTGCAGCCCAGTGCCCCCTTCCTAACAGAGATTTCGGAAGGCAGGAGCTCCCGTTAAGGCACTTATGCAATAGGTTGTTACCAGAGGAAGTTTCTCTTTAACCCCAGGCGGTTGGTGGTTGATTTATGTCCTGCAGCTTTAGATTTTCTGAGTTGCAGTGGTGTTGCATAAGAAGATAATTTGACCCCGCATTTCTTAAAACCCTTTTTTCTGCTGGGGACCGTCCCTTTTCTCTGCCCCTCGCATGCCTTGGGGATGTAAAATGAAGGACAATTACATGGCTCAGGTTGTCTTACTGTGAGAGTGAACCCCTGAGTTTTCTCAGAGACAGGCTTGGATTTGGGTCGTCCTTCACCTGGGGACGGGGCACTTCTCCTTGTGAGTTTTGCCCCCGCAATAAGAGCGGCTCCGTCGCCGTTCGTGCCTTTAATTTCTCCTGCTCTCTTCTCAGGGCACAGCCGGTGGCTTTTGCTCCGAAGCAATAAACACAACAGTGGGGAATGCTCCAGGAATGGGATGCAGGGATGGACTGCTGGGGACAATTTGGCACCGTCTCAGTTCGCGTAGAGATCAGCCCTGGACTTAATGGCCCTGGGGCCACTTCCAGTGCAGGTCCTTCCAAGGGAAGAGCTGTCCCTGAGTGGGAGTCGATTCATTTCATGGCAGGGGAGGCAGATGAGTCTTGTGCCTCGTGGCAGCTTCGCTCGGGCTCTCTCCTGATTTGCCATTTGCCTTTAACCTAAAAAAAAAAAAGTTATTTAGACTAAAAGCACACATCAGTGTTTGTGAACAGAAGGGCAATTACAGGGAGAAAACCAATTTCCACCAGCGTGGTGGGGGACCGACACGGCCCCATTGTCTGAACCACGGGGTCCTGCCAGCAGAAGGCCCAGCCCAGGTCCTCCTCCTCCGGCAAGGAGAGTTGGGACAATTCCTGCTCTTTTCCAGCCTCCCCTGGTGCCCTCAAGGAAGCCCTTTACTCTCAACCTTGCAGAACTGGGGGGGGACAGTGACCCCTTTCTCCTTCCGTGTCTCAGGAATCGGAACCATTCCCTGTTCCGGGTGGTGTCTGTGGGAAATCTGAGCTGCACTGCTCGAACTGAGGGATTTTTCCCTTCCTGGGTGAGTGTGGGTGGCTCCAAGGCTGCTCTGATTTTAGCCTCCCTGCACCACCCCGATGTTAAACTGGGCATCTTCTGCATCTGCTCCCGGGACATTCATTGTCCGGGAATCCCCGGGTGGCCGATTGTGCCAGCGGGGATCCTTCATGGAAACAGCCCATTTTTTTTTTTTTCTGTGGTAGCTCCAAGTGTTTGCAAAAGGCTGGTAGAGCCCCAGGAGCTTCTGGCAGCTTCATTTTATTTTGAAACCAGTCGGTCCCCAGCGGGGTGTGAGAGTAAAACGAAAGGATGCGAGATAAAGGCGCTGGTGCAGCGAGCGAGGGCAGCCCGCGCCAGGGCCCGTCATTCTGAAACCAGGCATGGAAACTGTGCCGAGGAGAAAAGCTCGAGAGCGGGGCTCGGGCTCCTCGCCACACGCGGCACAGACCTCACCAGAGCGTGGCTCTGCCTGGGGACCGTCACGTGCACCGGGGCGGCCGCGGGAGAGCGACGGGAGCCTCAAGGGCAGCGGCGGCTCTGACCGGGCCGATGAGCGGCGACAACAAAGGTACAACAACGACCTGTCCTGTCCAGGCTCCCCCTCGCCCAACCCATCTTCTGTGTTCAAATGTCTCCGGGGGGGTCTCTTTGTCCTCTGCTCTCCGCTGAACGTCTCTGTCCTCTCATCACCACCATCTGTGCCCGGGGGGTTTCAGCATCCCCGGGCCTGAGCTGCTCCGGAGGCCGAGGCGATGTGGAGGTGGAGGGGACCGAGTGGAGAGGTTTGGAGAAGAGGAGGCTCTGGTGGGTTGTTGGGGTGGCGTTCGCTCCGTTTGCTGCCCGCCCGAGGGCCTGGGTGGCGTTTGTCAGGGGACGCGGGCGCTGTGCCCGTGGCTCCCACAGCGGGGCACCCAGACCGTGCCCCGCCCAGAGCACGCCGGGATTTGGGGACCTTCATCATCGAAGGGTTTGGGTTGGAAGGGACCTCAAAGATCAGCCAGTTCCACCCCTGCCATGGGTCTGTTCTTGTCTGGTCTGCACCGTGTTGCTGCTGAGGGCCCTCGCCTGCACAGCCCAAGGTCCCCGTCCCCTCGGCTGGTCCAGCCTCGGGGGTTTTAGGCAGCTGTGAGATGCTGGGATGGACAGTAAAGGGCTGGGTATGGAGATCTCCTGGGCGACGCCAGCCAGGAAGGGGATGGGTGACAGGGCAGGCGGTCGTTGCTCGCCGTCACCGTCGGTTTCTCACCACACAGCCCGTGACAGTCTCCTCACCCAGCTCCCCTCACCCAGGGGACCCAGAGGAGCCGGGACGTGGGGGGGCATCTTTCCGCTTCCTTCATCCCAAGGCAGGTGTTCCCGCTTTCCTCCCTTCTCTTGCCACCCCCTGGCGCTTCCTGTCTCTCTTTCTGTGGATGGGTCGGGAAATTGCATCAAGACAGAGAAGTGCAGCTCACGGCTGGGGGAGGGACGCTGTGATGGAAGGATTTGTTGAGTTTCGTCCCATCTCAAAAGTGCTGAAATGGGTGAAACGCTCCCACACCCCCTCCTGGGAATTTCCAAGCAAACCCGACTGGTTTTGGTTCTCTGGACTGTGGAGAAAGCTGAGCACAGGCTCGGGGGGCCTGGCTCGGAAACCAGGACGCCAACCGGAGGAGTTGGCACCACTGAAGTGTCAGGACCCTTAGAGCTCAATCCCATGACCTGCAGATGCCTGACTGCAGATGCCTGTGAGGTTTGGAGGGTTGACTTGGCAGCACAGCTCCGTTTCGGGCACCTCATCCCCTGGTTTGACGGACAGAGAGGGAAAGAAAAGAGAGGGAGAGGAACCAGCACGAGGAGAGCTGAGCCCATCCTGGGATGCTGTTGAGAAGAGGGGGAGAAAGGGGAGGCACTTCATAGACTGTGACAGGAAAACTTTCAGTCCCAGGGTTCCTGCAGCTGCTTCCAGGCCGAGAAAACACCTCCAGGGCCGTTCTCAACAGCTGGGAACAGCAGCAGATGGGAACCTGATGGTGGCCAGCAATTAGTGCAAATTAGGGTCAATCACAGCTGGTTCGGGAGGAGCAGAAGAGATGCAGCTGAATCTCTCCTCTTTCATCCCCTCCTTCCTCCTGTTTCAAAGTGCAGGAGAGGCAGCAGGGACCTGGGGTGGGCTCTGGAGGTGGCCGAGGAGGTTGTGTCACACCTGGGGGGGTGACAGCCTCTGATGCCAGCGTGCCCAGCAGCTCAGAGCAGTGCCCAGAGCGTGCCAGGCGCTTTTGTTTGCTCCCCTGGTGTTTGGAAAAACAGAGTTTTGCCGGTGATTCTTCCCTTCTCTGGCTACAAACCCTCTGGGCTTTAAATACAGGGAAATAAACAATTCCCCGTGACATTTGCAAAGCTTCTCCAGCCCCTTTCAGTGGAACTGTTTGGTCTGAGCTTCTCTAAAGAAAAAGGTGAGGAAGAGGAGGGAGTGGTCCATGTGCAGGTGCGATGGACCTCCCTGGCCTTGCCAGGTGGGAGCTGCTTTTAGGTTCTATTAAAAAGGCAGAAACCTATAAAAACCCGGTACAAGTTCATAGAATTACAGAATGGTGTGGGTTGGAAGGGACCTTAAAAGCCATCCAGTCCCACCCCTGCCAGGGGCAGGGACACCTCCCACCATCCCTGGGTGCTGCAGGCCCCGTCCAGCCTGGCCTTGGACACTTCCAGGGATCCAGGGGCAGCCCCAGCTTCTCTGGGCACCCTGTGCCAGGCCCTCAGCACCCTCACAGGGAGGAATTTCTCCCTAATAACCCATCTAAATCTATTCCCTGTCAGTGAGAAGTCATCCCCCCCAGTCCTGTCCCTCCCTGCCCTTAGGAAAAGCCTCTCCAGTTTGGGCCGTGCCTCGCTGAGGGTGCAGAGAGGAGCCCACCGGGTTTCTCTGTGCCTGCAAACCCCATCGGGGATGCCTTGGGGTGGATTTGGTACCCCGTTATCAGGGAAACCTTTATTAAAGGCTCATTAAAGGCTCGTTAAAGGCCACCGAGTCCCGGCTGGGGCCGGGAGGGGGCGCGGGGCCACCCGGGCTCGGTGCAGAAACTTTGAGTCACTCGCTGGGTGTTTTGGAGCGAAATTCGGAGCTGCCGCGGCCCCTTCCCGGCCCATTGTTGTGGTTTGACAATCACATTTTCCTGTTTTTAAAGCGAATGTTTTTCTCTCCCCTGGGGCCGTAACCGAAGCCCCGCGAGCGCAGCGGGGGGAAGGTGCCCGGGGGGCTCCGGACCCAGAGAGACCCCCGGGGGGACTTCAGACCTTGAGAGACCCCGGGGGGCTCCGGACCCAGAGAGACCCCCGGGGGGACTTCAGACCTTGAGAGACCCCGGGGGGCTCCGGACCCAGAGAGACCCCCGGGGGGACTTCAGACCTTGAGAGACCCCGGGGGGCTCCGGACCCAGAGAGACCCCCGGGGGGGTTTCAGACCTTGAGAGACCCCGGGGGGCTCCGGACCCGGAGAGACCTCGGGGGGTTCCGGACCTTGAGAGACCCCGGGGGGTTCCGGACCCAGAGAGACCCCGAGGGGTTCCGGATCTTGAGAGACCCCAGGGGGCTCCAGACCCAGAGAGACCCCGGGGGGTTCCGGACCCAGAGAGACCCCGGGGGGGTTTCAGAGCTTGAGGGACCCCGGGGGGCTCCGGACCTTGAGAGACCCCCAGGGGGCTCCTGACCCGGGACGAGCCCCCCACCCCCCGGCATCGCCCCTTCCCTCCCATCTCCGCTCGCTTTGCGCAACGGCGGCAGCGGGAGGCTGAAGGAGGCAGAAGAGTGTTTATTTTTATTTTTTACTCNGAGAGGTTTTTTTTTTTTTTTTTTTTCCTTTTTTTTTTTTTTTTTTTTTTTTTTTAAGTCGACGGTTCCTCTTTGCTGCGCTGTGGTTTCACGCCCGGCAGCAGGACATGGGGGTATTTTTGTCGGTCTTATTCAAGGAGTGTCTATTTAAAACAAACTTTTGGGCTGCTGAGCACATCTTACCCCTCTGTTCAAAGCGGAGGACGGGGCTCGTGGAGAAATGGGGTGGCCAGCGGCAGCCCCTGGAGCCACTTGGGCTGTCTGAGGGTGCTGGAGGTCTCCGAGTCCTCACGGAGGGTGGACCCGCCATGGCGTGGGCAGAGGTGGGGCAAGACAAGGGAGTGCAGAGGAGAAAACCCATTTATTATTCAAGTTCCTGTATGCAGAGTGCCTGCACGCTCCCAGATTTGCATTGAAATGGGAATAATTTGACTTTCACTGCATGAAAGTCAAGAAGTTTTAATGCTGAGCGGTGTTTCCAGGCAAGATGCAGCTGGGGCTAAAAACCACCAGGAGTGGGCTAACACTTGCCCAGCGTGGCCAGGACCTGCTCAACGCTGCTCTGGCCCTGTTTCCTTCACTCAGAGCCCCTGGGATGTGACACAAACCCCTCGGTGCTCGGGACACATCCCAGGACCCGGCGCTCGGTCCCCGTTTCCCAAGCGTCTCCTCCCCGCGTTTCCCAACGCAGGGTGTGAGCTGCTGCTCTCGTTTCGTACATCAGCAAATAAAAAAGGCACCAAGCGCTCTTGTGCCCCAGTCAGCAACTCGCCCACCTGCCTGCCGGGCCAGCCCGTCCCGCTGCTGTTCCTGGCAGGATCAGCAGCTCGGCCTCCAAGCCTCCCAAGCATCCCAAATTCCATCCCCAGCAGGGAAAAAATGGAGGGGAAAAAGGAGAAAGTCTGTGCTGGGAAGGCAGAGGTTGGGAGGAGCGCGTTAATCCCTGCCCGGGCACCAGGTGGGCTCTCGGTGCACGTTTGTGATGTGCTTTGGGCCGGGGGACGCCAGGCAGTGCCATGCAGGGCTCTCCCAGCACGACGCTGGGGCTGAGGGCAGTTCAACATCCCGGTGTTCTCCCGGCCACCCCTGCCCACCGTGGAGATCTCTCTGTTCCCAGGGCTCCGGGTGGGCCAGCCCCGTGCCAGGAGCAGGCTGGCTGCAGCCCAGCATCCCAGCTCCATAAAGCAGGGCGGGCCCGGGGACGCCGCGCTCCGGGAACGTCGCTCCCGTCTGATCGAAACCGAGTCGCTCCTCACCTGCCGCAGCCACCACCCACGTGGCCTCTTCTGCTCCAGATGTTCCCGCTTGCAGCGGGAAGGGGAAGCGTGGGAAGGGCAGTGAGGCAGTTCTGAGCTCAGAGGGGGCAGGGGGGTGCCCGGGGTTCTCCGAGAGGCTCCTGGATGGGGGATGAATGTTTGGAGAGCTGCCGAGCACGGGGCTGCCCGTGCTCCCCATGCCCGGGTCTTCCCCTGGCATATCCTTGTGTCTCCTGCCCTTCGGGAGGCCGGGCCAGCCCTGGAGACATCACCAGCCTTATCCTTGTCTTTTCCAGCTCTCTGGCTCGCTGCGTGAGCTGGGAGCACAGGTGGGAACCGGCAAAAGGCTTTGGTGGGGAACCACCACCATTTCCCACCCATCTTCCCCCTCCCGGGCAGCCAGGAGACCTTCTCCTGGCTCTCGTCCCCCCGCTTCCATCGGGGCCGAGCTCTCGGGGTGCTGTGGGAGCCTCCCCGCTTTGCCCTGGGCTGGCTCTGGGAGCCCGGACGAGCCCAGGCAGCCTCGAGCGCCTTTGTCTCCTCCGCCGCCAGTCTGAGGGTTGCACAACGTGTGGGGGCGAAGCGCATCCATCCCCACGGATCAAAATAACCCCTTTCTTTCCCAACCGGCAGCGGGTTCTGCAATGTCCCCCTGCCTGGCACAGCAGAGCCCGGCCTGGCCGGCCACGGGAGGAAGGACTCCAGAAAGGGAAGCAGTGCCTCGTTTTCCAGGCTAAAAATACCGGCTGCGCTTCCAAAATAATCTCGGTGCGATGATCTCCATTGCCCCCCAGGGCTGCTGAAGCTCCCCAATAACTCAGTCTGAGCTCCTCACCCAGGTGGAGGAAGGTCTCGGTGGGATCTGTTTGCTGTTGGAGGCAGGTTTGGCTCTTCACGTGCCCGTAATTTTTGAGTGGGGTTGTAACGGGACAAGCCAGGCTGCTGCCCCTTCCACTGCTTCTGTTTCAAAATGGGATTGGGAAAAATTCACGAATTTCAAAGCTGAATACAGGGACTGGGAAAGCTCTGGTTTTCCAGCCCGCCCCAAGTCCGAGCTGTTATTTTGTAAGAGAAAAACACCAGCTTCCTCCAGGATGTGCCGGGGTAGATTCCCCTGGATTGTGGTGTGGTTTTTGGGGGTGCCCTGTGCAGAGACGGGGGTTGGACTCGATGATCCATGTGGCTCCCTCCCCACTCAGGGTATTCCATGATTCCATTCCGTGATTCTGCACCAGAATGGAACGATCTGCAGGAATGCTGGGGCTGGCTGAGCCCAGCTTGTCCTTCCCAATGGGTTTGAGCCTTCGGAATGATGAGTTTAAGGGAATTCAGGGCACTGGACAGCAGAAAGAGCTCGATGGGGAGGATGAATCCCCTTTTCCAGCTGCTGTATCAGTGTAAACCATAGATTGGTCCCCACCACTCTCACCTTTGGTTGGCTCCACTCAGTAAAATGCAAATTTATGCAGAGTGGGGCCCGCTGGGACTTAGTTGTGAAGTTATTGACTGTTCTCAGAATGAGCTGTTAGTCACAAAAACCTTTGTCAAGGCCATTTGGGTGTTGCTGGGGCTCTGAAGGGACCAGGGCTGAGACTTCTGTTCTGGTGCTGTTCTCCAAATCAGAGAGGCATTAAGTGTAACCGCTGTAATTCTGAATTATTAAAAACGCCCCTGTTGCTGCCCTGGACGGAACTGTCGGGTGCTGTTTGAGGGCTGTGCTTCTCCTCAGGTGAGTTTTTGCCGGGTTTCATTGTGGATCAACGAGGCTTTGGAAATGAAAGGGAAGGAAAGGCTGATCTCGAAGAGGACGGGCATAAATTAAAGGGAAAGAGAAAGCCCCGGAGGTGGGTGAGATGCACCGTGAAACCTCCCAGCTTCAGAGGGTGCCGAAAATAACCGCTCTGCAAGCGGGGTTACAAATGTGCTGGCCCGTGGGCTCGATGTGTAACTTCCCAGAGCTGTTTTGGTGTCATAAAAGCGAGCAAAATAACTCAGCAAAAGCACATCCCTGCCCACCCGTGTTTCGGTGTTTTCTCGCTGCACCCACTGACCCCAGAGACTCCGGGGCTGCAGCTGAGCAGGGCTCCTCACCCCAGGACCGGGCAGGCCTGTCGCTCTGGGTCTGAAGTGATTTCTTCCTTGGAAAAGAGAAGTGTAATTCAGTGGTTGGAGAATCTCCCCGCGCTTTGGATTTCCTGGAAAAGCAGCTGCTCCCTCGCCGAGGAGCTGCGGCCAAGCAGCCGCCCGCTCCCCCGCTGGCAGCGAGGGAACCTCGGGGTCTCGCTGTGCTTTCGGACAGGATTTGAAGCCCCTGAGCACAGGCACCTCCCTCCTTCGCTCTGAACTTGGTTCCGTTTCTTTCTTTGTGGCGCTCGGTTCCCCCGGTCACTGCGGGGGGATGTTCCCGCCGTCCTGTGCTCAGCTCATCCCGTGGGATGCTCCCGCTCTCCTGCCCCCGGCTCATCCCTGCTCGCCCCGGTCCTCCGGGCCACGGGGGAGCCCGGGCAGGGAGCGAGACACCGGGAACGGGCGGGTGCCAGGTGGAAGCGCCCGGCTCCAACTCGCTGCGCGGAGCTCTCCCCGGGCTCGGCCGTTCCTCCGCCCCTTTCCCGGCACTTTGGTGGCTCCGCCATCACCCGGGACGGACGGGCTCAGGGTCAAGTTTGGCATCCAGCGGCCAGCACTCGGCCCCGATTCCCGCTGCCCGGGTCTCTCCAGCCGCTGGCAGTCGCCGCTGCCGGTCCCTCGTGTCGCGCAGCTCTGCCCCGTAACGCGCCGCCCGCCCCCGGCCCGTCCGGTCCCGGCCCGTCCCGGGGGCGGAGCGGCACCGCCCGCAGCTCCCGCCGGGGCCGCCCC
>VZTE01005091.1:94927-115119 GCA_013397775.1 Eulacestoma nigropectus | reverse complement strand
CTCCGGTTGCCTCGGTCCTGTCGGCTCCCTTTGAGTCTCCTTTGGCCACAGCAGGATCTCTGCAATTCCTGCTCCACGGAGGTGCCTGGGCAGGCCGAACCTGTGGCAACAGGCTCGGCTCGACATGGGCTGCGCAGTGTGGGCAGCGCGGGAGGCGGTTTGTGCTGGGGTTTGGCTGCATCCCAGCGCGGAGAAGCCGTGGCCACGCCGGGCTCCAGCCCTGCACTTCCTGGTGGGCTCAGCCCTGGGGATGCTCAGGGGCTTTGGGGCCGGGGCTGTGCCTGGGGACGGCCCGCTCGGGGTCCCGGTGCTGCAGACGCCGTGGTTTGGGGTTGGGGGGACGGAGGTGGCCTCGGGGGCTGTCGCAGCCTTCGCTTCGCCCCAAAGGCGCTCGCAGCAGCCCTACCTGCTGCTACCCGAGCCTCTCTCGGTGAGGTGAGAGTTGTTGTGCAGTTTCCTCTTTTATATCCTCTTATGTCACGCAGCCCCGGCGGCTGAGCTCGCCCGAAATAGCTGCCAATCCCGGGAGGTTTCACTTCAAGGTCTCTATTCTTGGCTCGCCGGCGTTACTCAGTCATGAGCTCAGGGACCGCGGCGTGAGGACCAGCAGCGAGTGCCATGCAGGGCTCCCGCCGCCGGCCCCGGCTGGCTCCGAGGGGACGCTGTGGGCACAGCCCGGCTCGGCAGCCGCACAGCTGCGGGCTCTGAGGGACCCCGGGGGTGTGGGTATGAAATAAGCGCTGCCGGAGCCGCTGCGTTCCCGGCGGAGCCAGAGCCGCTCCGGGGCGGGATGAGTCAGTTCTGAGAGGCTGCTCCGCGGCCCCGCTTGCGCCTGACCCGGCTCGGCACGGCTCAGATGCTCTCCCTGCTGCGCCGAGGATCGGGTGGGCGGCAGGGGTGAAGCAGAAGTGAATGTGGGATGCGGAGCCGCGGCTTCCCGGGAGCGGAACTCGCTGGATGTTCTCAAGGCGCTGCGCCGGGGCTGGAGATCTCCACCACGCTGGTGATGTTCAGCCCGTCCTGTAAGTGCCTCTCCCATCCCTGGGGATTTGCTCCTTCCCCGCGCGGTTGTGAACCCTGGCGGGGCTGGGGGAAGGTGTGCGGGGAGCATCCTTCAGGATGCGCACGGAGAGGGAGCCCCGCGTTCGCTGCTGGGCCCGGGGCGGAGCCGCCGCCTGTGTCCGGTGGGCACGGCCACCAGCGGGGCAGGCTCAGGGCACTGAGGGGTGATGTCCTGGAGGAGGGTCCCAGGACCCTCGGGGTGGTTCTGCAGCCTTGGAGCCACGGGAGGGGAGTGACAGCGTCGGTCCCAGCTGCACCAGCAGACACAGGACAGGCTCCTTTGTCATCTGCGTTTTCTGGCTGTTTCAGAGCCAGCTCACGAGTCGCCCTCCAGCCCTGCTCAGATCTGGTGAAGGCACTGCCTGGGGGGGATGCAGGGGGACCCCTGGGCAGTGCTTCCACAGGACTTTTGCTATTTTTGAGGGCGCTTCTTGGGAGGAACTTCATTTTCCAGACTTGCTCACAATTCCTTTAACATTTTCAAGCTATTCCGTCTGACTCCAGCCTTGCTGGGGTAGGTGCATTTCCACCCCTGGAGTGGGTCATGCCCAGCGTGCCCGGCTTGGGGCACAGACAGCATCCTGCACCTGGGGGATTTATGGCACGGGGGGAAAAAAAGCCCGTCCTGGGTGGGAAAGGTGCTGGCGGTGGCTTTGGCGGAGCTGGGAGGTGGTTGGGGCTCTGTACGTGGGGTTGCTGGGGAGGGAGTGTTGTGTTCCGAGCTCGCATCCTGCCTACGCTGCGGGGAACGGTCACGTGCGCGCGAGGCCTTTGTCCTGCGCCTCGCTGCTTTTTTTAAAATTTATTTTTAGGTGTTCTCTGGCTTCCTCTTCCTCCTGCGCCGCGCTGCACTCCCTCTTTCTAACTCCCTCTTCTAGGATTGCTTTTTTGAACAGTCAGTTCCTCCTTAAAACCCATTTTTGCAGGCCTTTGTCTGCGCTTGGGAGCCGGCCCAGTTTAGCATTAGCAGCTGCTGGCTCCTCTGGGTAAGCGAGAGCAAATAAAGGTTTACACTGAATGAATCATTTGAGCCTTATCTGTCCTTCCCAGTCGGGACAGCTGTGCAACTTCTGCTGGAGTGCCTGGAGGGCACGGAGGCTCCTCGGAACGCTGCTCCTGCCAGCGGCCGGCCTTAATGGGTTTGTGCTGCTGATCCCAGCGTTGCCTCGGCGGATCCTTCCTGTGTGTCCGAGCTCTATCCCACGCTCGGTTGCGGAGCTCCACTCTGGAATGGTTCCCTTTCCATAAAGACTTGCTCCACTTGGCTGCTTCAGCCTCGCCGATGCTTTGGGTGGTTTGGGCACTGGGTGCAAATGCAGAAGTGTCGTGGTGGGAGCCACATCCTGGTGGGATCCTGGTCGTGGTGGGATCCTCATCCTGGTGGGATCCTCGTGGTGGTGGGATTCACGTCATGGTGGGATCCTCGTGGTGGTGGGATCCTCATCCTGGTGGGATCCTCGTGGTGGTGGGATCCACGTCATGGTGGGATCCTCATGGTGGATGAGCTTTGAAGGCAGACAGGGTGTGTGGAGCTGAGCTGCTGGCATCCCCCGGGCTGCGGGACACAGCGTGGCACTCAGGAGCTGTGGTGTGGCTTTGCTGGTTTAAGAGGCAGGATTTGCAGATAAGTGGCCTTAGCTGGTTTAGTAACAAATGGGGGAGGAGGGAGGGCACGGCAGATAAAGCCCTGGGCTCGTGCCTGGCAAGTTTGGATCTGACACCAAGGTGAGGAGTTGACCGGAGCTCGTGTTGGATCCTGGGCACAGAGGGTTCCTGAGGGATACCCTGGCAGCCAGCAGGGGCCTGGATCCTTCACCCCTTCCCTTCTCCCTGGCAGCTCCGTGTGCCCCGTGCCGGGCTGAGCAAACGGGGCCTGCACAACCCCACGAGGCCGGGGTGGAACCTGCTTTTCTCTCAGCCACTCTGCCTTTCACCACGAGTGTGCCCAGCCAGGCCTTGGCTTTTGTGCCCTTAACTCGTTTTTTAGCCGTTAGGTGGACGGGGCAAAAGTGCTGCTGGGTTTGCCCGGGCAGCGTTTGCAGAGCTGTGGGGGTGGGCTGTGTTTTGAATCCTCATCTCCTGCGATGGGTCCATCCCTGGCGGTGCACGGATGCTGAATCCCCCATTCCCCACCAGCTGCGTGCTCCATAAAGGGATCAGGAATAATTCACCTGGATTAAACCACAAGTCTTCCCTCTCCTTCCAAGGCTCTGCCGCCGTAAACAGCCGTGGGCTGGGGTCGGTGAGCAGAGGCAGCGCGGCCCTGCCAAGGCCTCGTGTCCACAAATGACTAAATCCTGCCTGAAAAGTCAAAGTATGAAAACATTATTTTTTGGGTTTGGCTGAGCCTCGTGGACTGCTGGGAACGAGCCACCTTGGCCGCCTCTGGACACTGCCTGCAGCTCTGCCCACCTTGCAGCCGGCGAGGAGGGTGGAGGAAGGCTGGCGAGGATGTGGGGGGAGCTGGCGGGGATTTGGGGTGCAGGGGGTGCTTGGGGGGTGCCGGTGGGGACCTGCCCTCCCAGAGCTGGGTCAGGAGCCTCGCTGGGCCCTGAGGTGGGTCTGTCACCCTGGGTTGGCCCTGCCACCCCGCATCCCTGTTCCCAGATTGCTTCTCCTTCCTGTGCTCGCATCTCCAGCTGCCCAGGCTGGGGAATTTCCTGCTGCTGGAGATGGATAATGCTGATGTCGGGCTTTGTGTCCCATCCCAGCCTCCCCGGGGGAAGCTGAGCTGATTCCCGGCTTGCTGGGCTCTCCCAGCTCGCACCCACTGGCAGGGGCAGTGTCTGGCTGGATCCAGAGGTGGTTTGTGGGTGGATCCCTGATCCGGGATCCCTGCACTGACCCTGCACCGTTCCCAGGTATCCGGAGCCGCCGGCACAGCGCTGGCAGCCGCCGGCCCCCGGTGCGTGGCCAGGCCCGGCGGTGAGACGCTGGTATGCGAGATGTAAACTCAATCCCAAAGTTTAGATTACAGCCCTGTGAAAAACATCAGCTCCCCTAAATGGAGCCCAGATGGTGGCGGAAGCCTCGAAGCCGAGGGCCAGGAATTGCAGGAACCGTGCGAGCAAAGGGCCCGGGGCCGTGGGGGAGGGAGAGGAAGGGAGGTGGGGTTACGGCATCGAGGGGTCAGTTCCTAAACCAGCCTGGTTCATCCACCCCGTCCCCTTGGAAACAGCCGGGGATGACAAAAGTCTCCCGAGTTGCATCACAGGGAGCGCAGCCTTTCCAAAGCCGAGGTTTCCCACGGAGCCGAGCTCGCGGGCGTCGAGAGCTGGACCCGAGGCCGTGAGCACACGAGCTCTGCTCTCCCGGCAGCTCTGCCAGAGGAGGAGGTTCCCGGTGCCCTCACCTGGGCAGGTCCAGAGCTGAGCCCAGGGCGAGGGGCGAGCGGGAGCTGGGGCTGGTCTGGGCAGGAGGAGCTGCCCCAGGAGAGGTTGGGAACGTGGGGGGACCTCAGCGATGTCTGGGAGGGCTGGGCCCTGGGAAGATGGAGATGTCCAGGTGCTCTGGTGGTGTGAGAGCAGCTCCTTCCCTTCCCAGGAGCGGCGCTGGCCTCGGCCTGCAGCAGGGAGCTGCTCTGGGGCAGGATGGGTCCAGCATGGATGGGCTGGGAGGTTTCTCTGGAGGGTCAGACCACATTAGATGGGCGTTGGGAAGAGCTGAGTGACCTGTCCCCTCTGAACTGGAGAGCGGGGACACCCCTGCAGGTAGCGGAGCCGTGGCTGAGCTCCCCCCGTGCCGCTGCCCTCGGAGGAAGGCCCAGGTCCCTCGAGATAACTCTGTGTGTGCAGGAGCCACACACCCCTCCCCTGGGAGATAAGGATGTGCGCAGACACAGCCCGGGGATAAACACCCAGCAAGGAAACGTCCAACTCGGGCACCTGTAGGGACACGGGGCCCCTGTAGGGACACGGAGCCCCTGCGGCCGTGCCCGTCCCCCTGCAGGGCACAGCTGGGCCAGGAGGGCCTTTGGCACTCGCTGGACCTGGGTTGGTGTCAGGAAATCACCTGCAGGGCCCTGTGGTGCCCCAAAATCTGGGGATGCTCAGGGAGGGAGTGCAGAGGGAGCTCTCAGAGCCTGCGGCTCTCAGAGGTGCTCGGAGCATCCCCCTGCTCCCGGGGGAGCGTTCCCTGAGCAGTTCTGTCAGGAGAGAGGTGACGCTGCTGCTGCCCCGGCAGAGGCTGTGCCGGAGCCCTCCAAAATCACTGCAGGCCTGAACCTCCGCCGAGGCTGTGCTTTTGGGTGGTGCCAAAAAGCATCAGGTGGGAGTAAGGAAATGGGACATCAGGTGGGAGTAAGGACTCGTGACTCTTTGATGCTCTTAATGCAGCGTCAGCACTGTACTCCCCACTTCAGAATGGGCAGCGACTGAAAAAAGCTCAAAGCTGCAAAAAGGAGGCCCTGCCTCGCAGGGAGAGGTGATGGTGAGGCCCAGGCTGCTTGGTCAGGCAGAGGAGACTCGAGGCCTCGGCTCCTTCGGCGGCTGGAGCAGAGCAGGACGTGTTGGAGGCAGGGGTTGACTCGTGGTTTGTGCGTTGGCCTCGTCCATCCCGTGTGAACGGTCCCGGCGCCGCCACATCTGATCAGGGCTCGTGTCAAATCACAGCACCGGGGAGTCCCTGGAGAAACGTCTGGAGTCGGCTCCGGCCCTGGCCAGGGCTCCGCGAGTCTCGTTTGCGGTTCCTGCGGGTTCCTTGGCTGCCTCCCCGATTGTGCTCTGAGGTGTGGGTTTGTATCAGTGCCGATGACGACCCCTTGAAAGCTCCGTCAGGAGCAGGGGACTGGGAGGGTTTGTATTGTCTCTGCCTTGGTGGGACCTCGCCATCCGGGCTGGACTCTCGGGGTGTCTGTCACGGGAACTGTGCCTGGGTGGAGGTTCTGTCCCAGCTGGGGCTGGGCTGGATCAGCGCCGGTGCTGGGAGCGAGGGATGGGGCTTGGCTGGGGGGAGCTGGGTGCTGGCACGGGGGGGACGTCGGCTCCACCGCACCCCACCCAGCCCAGCCCCACACGGACGTGTCTGGGACGCGGTGCCAGGAGAGCCGAGAGGGTGCGGGGTGTGCCTGGGAGGGGCGCGGGGTGTAGGACGGGGCGCTGGCACAACTCGGGGTGGGACAGAGAAACTCGCAGAAGGATTTGTGGGCTCAGCCCCGTTGGAGCTGGGGCGTGTGCTGGATCTGCACAAATCCATGTGTCCTCCCTGCTCCTCCTGGATCTCCTGGCTTGGAGGGGGGAGGCTGGAGCAGATCCTTCCAAAACCCCGCCACATTCCCTCCGGCCACGTGGCTTCTGTGGTCATCCCCTCACAGCAGCTCTTGCACATTCCTGACCCTGGGAATGAGAGATGAGGCTTGGCCGGAGCTCTCCCGCTGACCAGCCAGTCTGACCCCGGCAGCCCAGCTCGGAGGAGAGGTTCCCATTCCCATGCTGGTCCCTTTTCGGATGTGCTCAGCATCGGCCCATGGGTCTCCGAGTCCTGGGGGTGGGGACGCCCCAAAGAAAGATCTCTGGGATGAGCAGAGCTCCCAAAGTGACGTCTCATTACAAAACCTGGTGGTTTTTATTTTGTCAGATTATCCAAATTAACGGCAGGAACGCTCTGACTTGCGTTGACTTCATGGCAGGGAGGAGGAATCACACCCCAAAGGTCTGGCTGGGAATTGTGGCTTTCGTGCAGGAAAAAGGAGCTCCGTGAGGCAAAGGCTAAGAAGGGAATTGGGTTTGGGGCTGGGTCGGTGGATTTAAGCCCAGAGTGGGGCAGGAGGGGGGGGTCCGGGGAGGGGTTTGTGCAGCCTGTGCTGCTCCTGGCTCGGGCTCCAGCTCTGGCAGGGCTGGGCTGAGAGGGGCGGCCAAACAGCTGGGAGAGGAGGTGCAGCTCCTCAGCCAGGCCTGCGGGAGCTGATTTCTCTGGGAAGATTCAAATGTGTTTTATCTCGCTGGAATCGTGGCCTCCACGGGGGCCGTGCGAGGCAGGGGCTCCTCGCTCCAGACCCCTCCGCTCGCCCTGGGAGCTCCTCCGCCTCTGCCAAAGCAGAAATTCACCCGGGCACTGCCCCGTGCCTGCAGCAGCCACAGGGGTCTGAGGAAGCGGCCACAGCCCCTCCAGAGCCCGTCCCTCGCTCCGGAGCCCCCCGTCTTCGGTGTCACTGAGCCTCAAGTGCTCTCGGAGCCGAGCGAGCTCCCGGCTCCCCGTGTTCCCTCCAGTGGCAGCCACGGGCTCCTTCCACATCCCACACAGTTTTGGTTGGGTTGTGGGAGCCCTGGCAGTGGGATGCCGGAGCAGAGCTCCCTGCCAGGCTCTGAGGGCGGACGGACCAGCTTTTCTCCTTCCCTTATCACCCTGAGCTTCGGCAGCGGGGAGGCTGCGGCACAGCTGCCGACCATGAAAGGGCTTTTCAGTTTTGGAAATGGAGTCGTGGAACTGTTAAGGTTGGAGAAGACCTCCAAGATCATCAGGTCCAAGCTTTGAAGGGTTGCAATGGCTGCAGAGGTTGGCAGCAAACAGGGATGAGCAGAGGAAAGGCTGAAACTCCTGGAAGGGGAGAAGTTTTGCTGTGGAGGGGTGGAAAATACGGAAGCACGGGAATGGTTTCCATCCAGGGAACCCTCCTCCAACCCTTCCTCCATCATCATCCCTCTCCCGGCCCTGCTGGGTTTTCAGGATTTTGGGGGAAGAGTTTGGGTCTGGTTTTGCGGAGGGGCTGAGAGGAGCCCTGGGATGCTCAAAACCAGTGAGGTTTTAAGAGCAGATTTACAGAGCAAGCTAAAATTGTTCCTCTTGCCTCTTCTTCCGTGGCATGTCTTAAATCTTCTTGAGGTTTTTAATTGAAACAGACCACATTGAAAAAATAATCCCAGGTGTGAGTGGAGTCTGTCCCAGTTTAGCTGGAAATGTTCAGCAAACTGGTGAAGTTGTGCCAAATTCTCAAGGGGCGTTTGGACAACGCTCCCAGGGATGCACAGGGTGGGATTGTTGGGATGTCTGTGCAGGGCCAGGAGCTGGACTGGATGATCCTTGTGGGTCCCTTCCCGCTCAGAATATTCTGTGATTCTGTGATCCTATGAAAACATTTGTTCCTGAAATTGGAGTCATTCCTGGGATTGCAACACCCGGGCTGTGTTTCCAATTAATCTGCTGAAGTCGTCATGTATTTCCAAGTGCATTGGCTCAGCAGAGAGAAATCTGGCACTGGCTGGGGGCTGAAATGCCAGCTGGGATGTGCACGGAATGAAATGAGGGAATGGCCCCGGGGGCTGGCCCAGGGCAGCTGGCCCGGGATCACCGAGGGGCTCTGGTGGAGGGGGGGATGCAGGCGAGGGCAGAGCAGCCTCCTCCTGGGAATGGGACTGCCTGGAATTGCTGTGGAGTTACTGCCGGGTTTTTCCTGAGCGGTTCCCTTCTGTTTCTGGGTGTGTGCCTGGTTTTGGGGAGAAGGGGAGGGGGTGCGGCGAGTTATGCTCCGTGCATTCCCTGCGAGGCACTGACGGCCTCGGCGGGGACACGGGGAGATGTTCGGGGTGGTGGAGTGACCTCTCCACCCCGGCCTCCTCCCAGGCCTCCCGGGGCTGCCCCTGCCCCGGGCTGGAAGCCGCAGGTTTGGTTTGGGAGGGGAGCGGTCCCCGGGGTGCTGTGGGGCAGTGTTGGGGTCAGCGTTGGGGTTCGGAGCCCGGTTTGGGATCCGGGGTCCTGGTGCTGCACCCCCAGGTCAGAGCCGTCCCCAGGGGGCTGCTGCGGGGACAGACATCCCCTGGCCCGTGCGTTTTCCCCTCCTTTGCGGCAGCCAGGATTCCCACCCGCAGCTGGATGCGACCCTGCCGCGTTCCTGCCCTCTCCCGGGGGATTTTCTGAGGAAAAAGGTTGGATCTGGAGCCGGGTCCCAGCTGGGTGGGAGCGGCCCCGTGCGTTGAGCACCAACACTCACGGGAAGGCCGGGCTTGCGCAGAGATCTTCCCTTTCCAAAAACGAGGCTCAGGCTGAGGCCCCCCTCTCTCCAGAGCCAGCAGGGAAGGGGGACGGGAGCAGGGAAGGGGGTCGGGAGCAGGGGAGGGGCACGGGGAAGCTCAGGGCGTCCCCTGCTCTGGGGTCACCGGTGGCTCTTCCCTTCGGGGGAACCCTGCGAGCTGCTCTTGGAATGGGAATGTGCCAACTGCTCGGAGCTTTGGGAAGCGGAGCAGGGACGGGGTTTTCCTGCTGCAGCGCTTCCTTGGGAGCTGGGAAGCGTTAAGCGGCCACGGTGGTGACAAGACCACTCCCAAACTGGATCGGGGCCGTTCCCATCTGCGAGAGCAGCACCGGGGCAGCGCGTTCCTGGCTGGGAGCGTCGTGCAAGCCTGAGCACCCTCCTCGAGCCTGAAAGCCTGAACAAAACGCCAGGGAAGCCGGGAGAGGAGGGGGAAGGCGAGTTTTCCGTGGATGTTGAATGCTGCAGTGCATCAACATCACAAATTTCAGGATTCTGGTCTAACTTCCCAAGTTCCCCGCTCCCGAAATAGAGCTCTCCCCTGTGCCTGTGTTAGAAGAGGTCCCTGCTGTGCCGTTTTTCAGCAGGGAGGATGTGATCTTTCTATATTTGCTTGCAGGACAGTAATGCTGATGGTTTCTATTTTTATCCTGCCAGCGGGGCAAAAATGCACTTGGGAACATTCGGGGAGCGGAGCAGCCCCGGCCCGGCCAGGCCCTGGGAGCTGCCAGCAGCTCGGAGAGGGCCTGGCCCCGCTTTTGGGCAGGTAAAGAGGGGCCAGGCTGTGCTGGGATGATCCCCCTGCTCCGGGGGGCTCCGGGGGTGGTGGCAGGAGCAGGGACGTGCGGCATCATCCATCCCCCTCTTCCTCCCGTTTCCCTCCCTCTGGAAGGGTGGCCTCCGGCGTGTTGCCGGCTCTGCGGGGCTCATCCAGGTGATGCCGCTCCTGAAATCCCAGCTCAGGCCCTACAAGCACCTCAGGCCTTTAAAGCATGTATGGTTTTGGGGTGTTTTTAAAGAAAAACAGCTTCTGTCACCACCTCGATCGTGCAGGAGGGCTGCAAGCGACAACTCGCCCTCCCAAAGCCCTCAGAAGTGGGAGGCGAATGCCGAAACCGGCACCGACTTGAGTGGCAATCCCAGATCTGGGGACTGATCCGTGACTTTTGAGTGGTTCTGCTCCTGCCACCCTGCCCTGCTCAGCTGCCGTCAGCGGCGTCCTCGGCAGGCCCGGCTTGCGTGGGTCCTCGCAGGGTTTTCCAGCTGCTGACGCGAGCTGGAGCAGCTGAACTCGCGCACCTCCCATCTGGAGGAGAAAATAGGGATTAAGGGCGGGACCGGCTCCCTGGGGGCTTCGTTTCCCCCTCAGGGCTGGGTCCGGAGAAAGCGTCTTCTGCCGCCCGGGTGTCCTGGGTTTTCCTCCGCAGTGGAAAATCCCGCCAGTCTTGGCTTTTGCGGTGGATTTGGTGGTGTTGTGACGTCCCTGGTTCCCGAGGCCGAGCGGCGCCCGCGGCGCGCCCACGGCAGCCGGCGGATTTCGGATTGAACCTGGCCCTTGCGAGGGGTCCCAGGTGAAGGTGGAGCCTGGGCCCTGGATGGGGCAGGGGGTTTGGGTTTGGGGCTGCTCCTTTGGGGCAGAGAGGTGGTTTTGGCTCTGCCGGCCGGGGGTGCAGCTGCCCGGGCTCGTCCCGGCCGGACAATGGCCGGAAGCCGGGACCGCGCGCGGCTCCCGCGGCCGCTCCCGCTCCTCCCGGGCTATTTCCATCGCATTGTCCGCGGCGCAGGAAGGATGTTTCCAGCCTTCTTCCTTTTCGCCTCAAAGGGATGTGGGGCGGGCAGGGAGAGGAGGGGATTTGTTGCGCAAGAGGCGCAATCGCTGCTCCTCGGAGCTCCTCTGACTGAGCTCCTCTGACTGACGTGTGCGGTGGGAGGAGGGAAGGGGAAGGTCTCCTCTCGCTTTGTGGTGCAGAAATACGGCCACGAAAGGGGGTTCTGGCTTGTGGGGATGTTTTTAGTGTGGTCAGGGCTCGGGTGGTGACAAAGGAATGCTGCAAAGTCCCTCCTGTGTTTTCGCACAGCTCCTGCTGCTGTGGCCGGGCAGAGTTGAGGCTCCTCACTGCGCCGGAGGAGGCCGAGCTCCCACGTGCCAGGAAGTGAAAGTAGAATTAATTAAGACGGGAAATGATCTTAATTTGTTCTGGCTAAATCCCTTTAGCACCAGTTAACCCCAAAGATCTGAAGCAAAGCTCTCGGTCGGGGCACGGCCACACCTCTCCCATCGCTCAGAGGTGGCCGTGACGCGTCTCTGGGGGTTGGTCTGAGTGGCAGAGCTTTCCCAGCTTTACTGGGGGGTGTTGTTGCTTCCTGGTAGGAGCCAGACTGGGAAATGCCCATCTCTCACTGACCTGGATCCCGGCTGAGCCGGGATCATCCTGGGACAGCCACAAGAGTCCAAATCCAGCTCTCACATGTGCTGGCATCCAGTCTGCCCTGGGACAGCTCCAGCTGATTTTTCCACAGGGGAGCAGAAAGCTTTAAGGATCCCGTGTGGCTTTTTCCTTTGCCCCAGAGCGGATGGGGACGGAGCGTGGCTGCTTTCTCCTCCTCCAGCAGCATCGGCCGCGCGCGGTCCCCATCACGCTCCCAGGACTCCCTCCCTACCGCGCTCCGGAGCTTTCTGACAGATCCCCAGGGTCAGGGCCAGCCCCTGTGACCTGCCAGGAATACCGGGAGCTTGCAGATTTCGCTGCTGACAGGAGGTGTCCGGCAGCGCCAGGCCGATGGAGCAATGCCTTGGCGGCCGTCGGGGCCGGTTCTTCGTGCGAGGGAAAATCGCGGATGAGCCGCGGCCTCGTGCCGGCCCCGTTGGCCCCCGGGGGTTTGGGGCGACGTCCTGCCCGCGTGCCCTGCGTGGTTTAAATCTTCCCGGCGCGTGTCCCGCTGTGGGTGGGGGGTTGGCCCTGCCCGGGGGCCCCGAGGGAGGAGGGATGGGTGGAAGGGAGAGGGGATCGGGCAGTTCCGCTGGGCTCTCCCAGGTTTGGGGGCTGTGGGCGTGGAGAAGGCGGAGGAGCAGCAGTTCTGTAACCACCTTTGACGTGACGCTGGAGGAGCTGCTGCAATAAAATTCCACTTTAGGCTGGGGTGGAAGCTTTCCCCCATGTTTTTTAAAATCAGAGCAGGAGTGGGGGGCAGCTTCCTTACAGTTTATCCTATTCCCTGTTCCTGTTTGCAAAGGGGAGAGGGTCTGGTGCTCTTCTCCGGGCCAAGCGGGTTGGAATGGGCACCCCCGGGAGCAGGAGGAGGGCTGGAATTGTGGCGGGACCCTGATTCACCGTGGCTTTCCCCGAGAGACCTCGGCGCTTCCACCTGCTGCTGCCCGGTGCCAGCACCTGCCCGAGCCCACGCAAAACCTCCCTGTTTATTTTGTCTAAAAGCAAAATATCCCCCAGAGGGGCGGGGGGAAGGATGCCCGCTGTGCCTTAATTGCACTTAATGAGCCTGATGGGGCCGGCTGCCAGCGAGGGCTTTGCCAAGGCTCCAACTTGCCCGTGAGAACTGCAAGGGTGTGGTGGCGGCCGCGCCTGGGATCGGGGATCCGAGAGCTCCCGGGGCTGCGGGGCTGCTCTTCCCACGGCCTCAGTGGGCACGGGGACCCCGAGGAGCCGGAGGGACACGATGCCATCCGTGGGTGAGTGTTCCAGGCAGGTGGGGAGTGTCCCTGCAGGCACAGGGGTGTGGAACAGATGGGTTTGTGTGAGGGGCACCTGGAGCATCTCCCGTCCGGAGCGGGGTCCATGGGCCGGGTCCGGGTGTGTGCCCGGTTGTTTGGGTGCCAAGTGAGCTTTAAGGGCCTGGAGGTGTCTGGGATTCTGCTGAGCTGACACGAGCTCTGATCCCGAGAGGTTCTGGGGGCTCAATCCCCGGCACGAGCACCGATTCCTCGGTGTCCAAGTTATTGCTGCTGCGCTGGGCTCACGGGGAGTTCCTCTGCTGATTCCTTTTCCTTTTCCCCCATTTCCGAGTGGCTCAGCAGCAGGATCAGCTCCTCCTTCTGGGTTAAACCCCCGGGGCAGTGTTGCTCCATGCGCGTGGAGCACCCACGCACCCACTGCGCCCTCGGTCCCCGCATTCTGCCGGAGCCTCGGCCTCCTCCAAGGCCTCTCCCGGCTCTTTGGGACTCCAGGCTCTCCTGGCACTTCTTCACCCCCAGCACTCCACACCAGAAATCCTGCCTGGTGCCTTTCCCGCAGCTTCTCCGTCCCGGATGGAATTCCCCGGCTCCAGCACCGTGGGGCTCTTCCCAGCATCTCCCCCCGGCTGCCTGCCAGCACCAGCACCAGCCCAGGTTTGTCCCGGGGTGGCTGTCCCTGCTGTCCCTCGGATCCAGGCAGGTTTCATCCTCCTCTGCGTTGAGGATTTGACACCTGCACCTTTCCCAGCTTCACTGATGCCAACGCTGAGCTTTCCCAGCTGCTTCCCGAGCACCCAGGGAGGGGAGGCAGCGCCCGCCGGGCCCATGGGGAAGGACACCCCGAGTGTGTTTGTGCAGGAAACTGAAAATGCTGCGGCTTCCTCCCTGTGACAGAAATAACTCTCACCCTGAGCCCCAGGTCTGCCCTGGGGAGCTCCTCGGTGGCTCCTTCTCAGACGCCCGAGGGTCAGCACGGGGCGGGTTTGGGGTGAGCCCCGGTTGGGCCCTGGCTGGTGGTGGTTGAGCAGCCCAAGGACCGCACAGGGAATTGAGTTTGTGCCTCTTTCCCTTTGTAGAGCTGGGGCTGCCCGTGCTTCCCCCAGCTCCTTCTGCTTCTCCTGTGACTCGGGTTTCTTTCTTAAATTTTCTTTTCTGCCCTCCAGCCCGGCCCTGGACCTTGACCAGCGTCTGCCAAAGGGATTTCCTACTCAAGGCTCTAATTAACGGGCAGGTCGCCTTGAGTAGCCACTTGCCGCGAGTGGGTTTTGTGTGATTCCAGCTTTTTTGTCCAGATCAAGCACGAAGCCGCTTCGGGCAGCGCTGAGCCTTCCCCGGGGGGTTGTGACTCAAGCTGGGCTCTTGCACGCAGCAATTAAAAGAAGAAACCAGTGCTGGTACCGGCAGCCCCGGGGTCCGGCCCCGCCGGGGTCCAGCCGGGTGCCGGAGCATCTCCCGGTGGATGCTCCGGGGAGGGCTGAGGGCAGCGGGGACCCCCCGGCCGCGCTGCGGGGCGGGAGGAGCTGCCGAACCCTCCGTCCAAACCGGTTGGGAGCGTTCTCCTGCGCTTGGGTAACCGGGGAGAGGTTCTGCAATCGTTTGATCTCTCTCCTCTTGCTTCCCTTGGCGCGGCGGCCGCATCCTCCCGTGCTGATGCAATCGGAGCCGCTGCGGGAACAGCCCCGCGCCCAGCGGCGCTTCCACGGCTTCCCGGGAGCGCTTGGCCGCGTCCCGGCGCTGCTCGGCCTCCGCTGGCATCGTCCTGCCGGGAGAACTGAGGGCTGGTCCCGCCGGGAGCGGGGCCAGAGCCGCTCTCCAAAGCGGGCAGGAGGTGATGCCGAGCTTTGGGCTGGGCTGGTGCCTCTTGCCGGGAGCCTGGAGAGGGAGATGAGGCTGCTGGAGGGCACGGGGGTGTTCCAGCTCGTCCAGAGCCGCGGGATTCGCCCGCCTGGAGGTGCTGCCTGGGTCCCCATCCGTCCCTGCCTGCGGCTCTGGGCGGTGTTCGAGCTTTTTTCACACACGAACCCCTCAAGGAGAGGAGCTGGGAGGAGCCGCAGCTCCCCGTGGGGTGTTTGCTGCAGGGAAAGGCGCTGGGGGAGGATCAGGAGGGGCAGATTTGCCTCTCCACCGGGACGGGGAGATGTTCGGGGCTCCCCGGAGCCGCTGGCCGGGCTGGATGAGCCGGGGACGGGAGGGATCCGGCGGCGCGGGATGCGCTCTGGGGGATGTTTCCCTTCTGGGCGGGGGGGGGACTTTTCCCAAATCTTGTGAGTTTCTGTGATTTGAAGCTGCCTGCGCCGCCCTGGGGAGCACGAGGCGCTGCCAGGCCGCCTTGGCTCTCCTTCAGCAGAGCCCTGCGGTCGCGACTTTCCCGGTGTTTCTCAGGAAGCCGTGGTTGTTGCGAGGTTTCCTGGGGATACCTCTCCCTCCTCCGCACGGCCTCTCCCGCGGGGGCTGCGCTGCTGTTTGGGATGGGCCCGGTGACCCGTGGGGGTGGGAGGCTGCAGGAAATGACTGCCAGAGGTTTCCAGCCGTGTGCCAGGGCTGTGGTGGGGATGGAGCCACTCGCGGTCCCTCCGCTCCTGTGGCCCGGCCGCGGCTGCAGGAGATGAGCCCTTCGGTCCCCCCCTTGTCCCTGGTGCTGCCCACGCTCAAACCACGCTTTGTGGGACCCGTGGGGCAGCTCCGTCCTGCCTGTGCTCAGAATTTCCTGTGGTTTAGTACCTGGGTGTCCCTGGGGTCTCAAATTTAGGCCCGAGAGCTGTGGCCAGGTTTTGCCGTGGGGTTTTGCCTCGGCACGTGCGTGGTTGGGCGCTCTGAAGGCTTTCCGAGCTCATCCCTGGCAGAGGGGCAGCATCCAGGGAGCTCCTGCAAGTTGCTCCAGCTCCTCTGGGAGCAAGAAGGAACAGGAAGGAAGTCGTTTGGTGTTTTGGGCAGTGCCTGAGGAGAAGTTCGTGTCTCACTGTAAAGGTTTGGGGCTTTGGGGTAACTCAGTGGGATGTGGGGTTACCTTGGGATCCTCTGGACCACCCTCGCCCTGGAGGCAAAACACTTCCAGGGCCAATCCAAACATGGATTTGAGAGCACTGTGTGGAAAACCTGCCTTGAAACACAGACCTGGGTCACCTCCAGGAGTGTCTGATTTAGCCCTGAAGAGTTCCCTGTGCCTCTCCCTTCGGCAGTGGAGCCCTGCCCTCTCCTCTCCGTGGATGCTGTGGGAGCAGCGTGGTCCCCTCGGGTGGGCCTGGATGGGGACAGTGGAACCAGGATTTGGGCTGGAACGGGGAGCGTTAAAAGCAGCAGCAGAGCCAGGCCCAAAGGTGTTTCCTCCCTGTCCCTGGACTCCGGGCTGGCCCTGAGGTTTTTGGGCCCCGGAGCCGTGAATTTCAAAACAAAATGTGGGGAGAAAAGTCCAGGGAGGGCTATTAAATGTCTGACTCAAAGGTCACGAGCTGCAAATAACCGGGGAGAGCAATCAGGGGAAGCATCTCGCCCTGATCTGCCTCCCCAGGCCTGATGGGGAGCTCGTTCCCAGGCTCCAGCAGGGAATATTCCCGGTTTTGTGCTTGGAATGCCTAAAGAACTGCTCTGCTCACAGGTGCATGGCGTAGTTGGGTGTGTGGCTGAATCCTGCTTCGTGCCTTTGGTTGTGGGAAGGGTTTTGTGCTGCTCGGGTGACTTTGCCAAACTTTAATCATCGTCTGTCTCGTTTTAGTTTCTTTTTTCTGGAAACTTTCTGCAGAAGAAAGTTTGCAAGAATCAGAGCAGAAAAATTTGGGTTTACCCTGGTGGAAAAACTCTCGGGGGGCTTTTCCTGGAGCAGCATCAGCCTCGTCTCGTTCTGGAGCAGGAATTTGGTGTCTGGCGGGGAGGGGAGGGATCCACCCACATCTGGCTGAGGCGTAAAGCCCCTGAAACTCCCAGCCCATGAGCTCCAGAAAGAGTTATCAGAACTTGGCACCCGGCTGCTCCAAACATTACATCTTCCCTGAGCATCATCTGCTCTCTTATGGCTCCTGCGGGACGTGGCCGGCGCTCTCTCCGTGCGGGGACAGCTGAGGCGGCGCGGGGCTTTCCCTGGAGCTGCTTTCCCTGGAGCTGCTTTCCCTGGAGCTGCTTTCCCGGGAGCTGCTTTCCCGGGAGCTGCTTTCCCTGGAGCTGCTTTCCCTGGAGCTGCCATCCCTGGAGCTTCCATCCCTGGAGCTTCCATCCCCGGAGCTCTGTGCCGAGGCGAGGAAGAAGGAAAATGCCCCAAACTCTGGGATTTTGTGGGATCCTGCGAGGAAACCCCTCGGGGACACACGAGCAGATGGAGGTAGGGGACAAAGGGACGCGTGGGCACCGGCAGGGGGTCCCCACTGTCCCCCCCAAAAGCTGGGGCTGGGGAGACTCTGGGTGGGCTGGGTGATTTTTCTCTCGTCGTTCCGGGGAGCAGCGTTTGGTCCCTAATTAAACCCAGCGCCGCGGGGGGCCCGGCGGGGTTAAACGAGGTACCCCAGCTCCGGGATTTCCTATTTCTCGAGTTCTCCCTTTGTGATCTTCGCGTTCTTTCAGCATCGTCCTTTTGGTGTGGTTTCTCATTTAAGTGTTTTTAATTTGAGCGAACTCCCTCCGGCTCATTCCTGTTCCTTGTTGCGCGCGGCTCCGGAGAAGACCTTTTCCCTTTTATTGGAGAGGAATGTTTTTAATCACCCGCATTCTTCAACCCGCCTGAACTCTGAACCTTTCACAGCAAATCAGCATAAGATGGGAAACGCTTTTATAAAAGAGATGGCTTGTTAAAAACAACCCGGCCTGGCTTTAACCGCTGCTCCACCTCAGAGCGAGCCGTGGGCAGCACCTCTGTGGCAGGCAGGGATGAGGGCAGGGATGAACAGGGATACAGGCAGGGATGCAGGGAACAGCAGAGCTGGGATGCCACTGGTTTGCTCCTCAATAATCTTCCTGCCCCGCTTTGTTTGCCTCTTGCTTTATTTCCCTCTTCTACAAGCCCCGCTCTGCTGAGGGCGGATTTGCCTCTTCGAAAAACAATCAGGAAATGCCAAAGCAAAGATTTCTGTGCTGGATTTTTCTTTTTTTCTTTTCCGGGATGGCTGGCTGGGAGCGGCGTGACCGGTGGTGTCCCGAGTGACACCAGCCCAGCCTGGGGAACTCGCTGCCACCGGGTTTCACCCTGTCCCGAAGCTCCGCAGGAGTCTGGGAGGTGCTGCGGTGCAAAGCCGGGCTCCCCACCCTGCCCTGGGCTGTCCCGGCCCTCCCTCCGTGTCTGTCCCACCTCGTGGCCAAGCCCGTGGCCCCTCGGCTGCATTCCCTGCTCCGTTCCGTGCCGGCAGCCTGGAAAATGCTGGTAACCCGTGCCGGGGCCTGAGCACAGAGCCCTCATTCATCCCCGGCCGCGGCTTTCCCAGGGCACTCCGGGGAGACTCCGTGTCACAACCTCCCCTTTCCATGGAGGATCCACGGGCTGGATCTGCAGCTGCCGGCCCTGGGATGGTTTGTGCGATGGGCTCTCCTGGTCCCAAACTGTGCATCCCGGTCCCAGCCCAGGCATCCCGGTCCCAGACTGTGCATCCCGGTCCCAAACTGTGCATCCCGGTCCCAGACTGTGCATCCCGGTCCCACACTCTGCATCCCAGTCCCAGACTGTGCATCCCGGTCCCAGACTGTGCATCCCAGTCCCAGACTGTGCATCCCAGTCCCAAACTGTGCATCCCGGTCCCAGACTGTGCATCCCAGTCCCAGACTGTGCATCCCAGTCCCAGCCACATGTCCTGGTGCTGGTGGCTTCTGAGGGTCCACTGGGCACCGGCAGGACCCCGGCTGGGTTGGGGACAGGGACAGACCCCCCCAGCAACCGTGGTGGGGCTTTGCTTTTGGCTTTTTTGGGGCGGGGGGAAGGGGAGGAGCCGCCGGCTTGGCCGCTGGCCCCTGGATCATGTGGGAGCCCCGGGCTGCGGGAGGGGGTTGTTTACAGTAACTCCTGGCCCAGGGCCGGGCTGCAAACCCCAAATGATTTCAAGCTGCAGAGGGAGGTCACAAACAGCTCCTGGGGCAGGAGGGGCTTTGGGAGGGGGTCCGGAGCTGCTGGAGCGGGAGGGATGTGGAGCATCCCTGAGGAGCTGCCACGTGCGGGGGCCTCACGCCCGAGGGTCCCCGCATGGGGACAGTGGCTCCTGCCCAGAGCCCGGGTTCCTCTCCCAGTGCCACCAGCCCTGGCACCCGGCACGGGACGTTTTGTGTTTCCAAGCTCTGGAAAACCACCCTGAGTTTGGTGGCCTCAGCCTGGCCGGGAGCGTCGGGGCTGGGACAGCGGTGTCACCCCGGGGCACGTCAGGCCAAGGCCCTGCTCCCAGCGAGCCTTTTCTCATCCCACCCTCCCTTTTTCCCTGCTCCCGAAAATCCGCTCGGACATCCCCAGCGTGGGGTGGGCAGAGCTGGGGGCCGTGGCAGGAGCAGGGTCCGCGCAGCCTCTTCTTCCCCGGCTCCGGAGCCTCTTGGCCCTGGGGATGCTCGACAGCTTTTTCCTGGCTCCGGGCGAGCGGTGAGGAGTTGTTTTTCTGGCTGCTGCCCGGCCTCCCTCTCCCCCAGCACCCCCCATCCCTCCCTTCTCCACTTCCGCCGCCTTGCAGTTTGTTTTCGTAGAGGCTGAAACAAATGATGTAGAGAGAGATTCCCAGAGCCCCCGCCAGTGCTTCCCCCTCGGCTCTGCGCCGCCGGCTGCGGCCCCCGCTCCCTCCCGGGGGTGTCTGGAGCAGCCCCTCCTTCGCCTGGGCTGCCTCAAGCCCTTCCCACCCCTTTTTTTCCCGGGAAGGGGCAGCATCAGGCCGTGCTGAGCCCGAGGATGCCGCCGTGGGCAGCTCAGACCAAGCCTCGGAGCTTCCCCTGGGCATTTTTAGGGAGCAGAGAAAGGCTGGGACAACTCTTCGGGTGCCGCCACTTCCCAGGCTGTGCCTGGGTGGGCCGGTCCTTCCCCCTCGTACCCCCTGTTCCCAAACAACCCCTGGCAGCGTCCCCAGCTCCTGCCCCTCGTGTGTGCAGCGGGACGGTGACATTGGGCTGGAGGGGACGCGGGGCCGGCCGAGTTCCCGCAGACCGGCGGCGTCACGGGGCGGGATTTGGCCGGGCCGGAACTGTCAGAAGTGCTCGATTCCCATCCCGAGATGTGCTGGTTACAGCCTGTCCTTGTCCGGCTGCCAGCAGCCCGTGCTGCCACCGCCTCTGCCAGCCCCGCTCCCGCATCCCTGTCCTGCCGACACCGTCCTCCTCCTCACGGGGAGCGGGGAGGCAGGAGGGGACAGGATGGGGAGGAGGGGACAGGCAGGAGGGGACAGGAGAAGCAGGAGGGGACAGGACAGGCAGGAGGGGACAGGACAGGCAGGAGGGGACAGGATGGGCAGGAGGGGACAGGCAGCAGGGGACAGGATGGGCAGGAGGGGACAGGACAAGGAGGAGGGGACAGGACAGGCAGGAGGGGACAGG
>VZTE01005089.1:63432-117112 GCA_013397775.1 Eulacestoma nigropectus | reverse complement strand
GGCAGTAACAACAAACAGAGCCAGTAACCCAGTGACTGCTTTCTCGGCCGCAGGCACTTTCCCCTTTGGTGCAGTGACGGTCACAGCCGGCAGGGGCGCTGGCGGCTCCCGGGGAGCGGGGCGGGTGCGATGGTTCCCTCGCGGCTGCAGGGGGCGCTCCGGAGCGAGCTCGGGGAGCACGCGGTAATGGCGGACGAGAAGCTCGCCTCACAAACCCTCAGGGGCAGCCGATCCTGGTGCCCAGCTGGCCCCTCGCGAACAGCAGGCTGGAACACCAGGGACGAACACACGAAATCCCAGGTCGTAGGCGAGATGTATCAAACTCCGGAGCCGCAGCGGGAACCTCTGGACGTCTCGGCAGGCAGGGGGTGCAGGGCTACAGTGTAGCGAAGGCTCGGAGCAGCGGCAAAGGAACAGCGGGGCCCGGCTCCCGGCAGGGCAGGGAAAGGCGGGCTTGGGATCCCGGGGTCCCCTGAGGCACCCGAGCAGATGGTGAAAAGGCCCGTCTTTTAGTAACGTAGGGTGTTTATAATAGAGTCCCTGTGCAACTGCTGCTCTAGAGAGCAAGCTTCACTCACGGTAGAAGGAAGGCAGCAGAAGGCAGAAAGCCTGTAGTAGTGGCGAATTCTCTCCACAACGACAGCAGCTCCTCTCCCCCTCGAATGCTGGCAGAACAAGAGAGCTAGGGGCCCCACCCAAACCCTTTTACCTGGTTCAAATCTCGAAACCTCTCTGCCCTACACGAGAAAACCTCAGGTAAAAGAGGCTAGCCAGCTAGACTCCTCCCCCTGTGGCCAGGTCTTTTGTCTCTTTGGCAACATGTACGGGGAAAAATTCTTTGAGAGAAAAAGAAAACAAAATGAGAACTCCTAAACCCCCAACAAGATGATCCTGTTTTAGAGAGATATTTGTATCTGGAATCCCAGAGAAGTAGGATCCCTTTTTGGTAGTTGCTCATACTAGAGCTAAAGGTCAGTAGTTGCCCTTGGGACAGAAATGACTCAGGAACTGCTCTGAGCACATGGATGATCTCCCTTGGCTCCAGCAGTTCTCCATGTGCTTCGAGACCAATTGTACTTCAGGAGCTGCCTAAAGGCTCTCGAGGCTCTAGAGAGAGCAGCTGGGAGAGCAGGGGCAGCAGGAGGTTTTGTTTGGAACAGAAGAAGGGAGGGAAACCATCAAACTTCACACATAGCTGCAGAAGAGCTCCTCTGCAAGCACAGAGGCTGCCTTGGCCTTCCTTGATCAGGAGTCAAAATGGGCGTGGAATTGCAGAAATGCCCATGGGCACTGGGAGCTCAGAGTTAGCCAGCCAGCCAGCCACAGTGTGTTTCAACATAGGAAGGAGCTGGCCTTGTTTCTATTTGTTGTGTGTACAGGCGGTAGATACTGACACAAATAGGTTTTGGGACTTCACATGAAGAGAGATTTCATGAGCTTCCTGCCAAAGGCAGCTTCTGAGACCACAAAGCCTGCGTTTTATTTGCTCCTTTATAGCCAAGAGATGGCTGACTGGTTTTATGACATTTTGATCTTCAGAGTGAAAATTTGTAACACAGTTCCTCCCGGAATTTTCTGTTTGCCTCCCCTTTTTTTCAGTGCACTTTGAATTCTTGGCCATTAAATGTCTTTATTATCTCTTGTCCTGAGAAGTTTCTTCTATTTGAAGATTTTTTCCCCCCATCTTTAAGCTACTCTTTAACCAAAAATTGAGAGATAAGTGACTGTTTTGGAAAAATCTTAAAAAAGAGAAAGCTTTAGACATAGCCTAAAGTTCCATGTTTCAGTTCTGGTGTTCAGTTTTCTATTGTTTCAGCCTCATTTCTCCTGCAATAGTCAGACAGCTTAATTTGGTAAAAATGCCTCCAGACTCTTTTCTTTCAGGCCCAGGATGTAAAGATTCTTCCCATTTTCTGAGAATAACATCCTGGGAATCACTGTGACTCAAATATGGGGGCATGGCAGATATGCAGATTACTCTTGTGAAATTTTATGCGGTTTTTTGTTATTTACTTTCTGTGTGGTGATAGCACTTGTGTCAGTCCATACGGTTCCAGCATACTGGTCTCCTGTAGCAGAGGTGATACTTAACTCTTCCATGGGGTTCATTAAGCTTTCCAGGAGTTCAGCATGACCGTTGTGATTCCACAGGTAAAGAAATTCATGGCTGAGTGATAGATAACTTGGCTCTTGTTAGAAATCCAGTAATTTGCCCTACTATTCAATGATAGAGCCAGGAAAACCAGTGAATTTACCCAAGTCCCAGCCCAATAGTCTCCGTCTGCTGGAATATGTCTCACAGATTTTGCTGTCTAAACTAATACTTGTCACCTTCAGAGTTTTCAGATATTGGTAATGTCCATGAAGTTTTCTCAGGCCCACAGTCTTTCAAGCCCCTGTAGAGCATGTTGAAGCCAGCTGATGGCAAACCTCTTTCCTTTGCCACCTTTTGCTGATCCCTACAAAGCAGCCCATAGACTCCCAGGGCTCTGCACACCACAGGTCAGATGTCAGTCATCTAAGTTTATGCTTGAAGGCTCCAGGTGAAACAAAATTAATTAGGAATTTGGAGAGGGGGTAAAAAGCACATACACAAGCTAGAAAACAGTGGCTAAATATGCCCACCACCAGATTTGGGATGGAAGATTACACTTACTTGTTGAATTTGCTACTTGGAGAGGCAGAGACAGTAAGCTTGACTTTTGTTCCCGTACTTGACTCTCTGACATCTTGACTCTGCTGGCATGAGGCATGTTCAGTGATAGTGGCTTGACGTTTCCTGTTGCTTTGCCTTGAAACCATTTCCAAAGACAGTAATGCACACTGGGAGTAGCTACCTAACTGGCAGAGGCAGCCTTTGGTTACATCCCTGTTGATTTTTAAATGCATGTTCCCCATCCTCTGCAACTACTTCAGATGTACCCATGTCAAGTGTCTGAGAGTGTCTCCTACTGCAGGCAACCGGTTCCTCTGGTGTGGTTGCTGGAAGACTTCTTTTTCTTCTTTTTAGGAGGAGTGGGAGAAGATCCTCATTCCAGCTGTTTTCTGAAATTTCCCTGTGTGTTAGAGTGAAGAAAAAAAATTACTACATGGGAAAAGCTTACTCCTATGCTAATGGCAAATGGTAGAATTTAACTGGGTCATTTAATGTCCATTCCTTTAAAATGGAGACAGTCTTGGGGCCAAAATCTTGCTGTGGCTGGGATCATGACTATGTTAAAGCCAGTCTTGATTTGGGCAAAGTTCTGCCACATGTCTCCTCATTGGTACTGACCTGAAAATGCACTGTAAAATCTCAGTGATAAATTTTTATTAGGGATGGGCTATCAAGAACCATTTTCCTTGGCTTTTGGCAAACAGGTAGATATTTGCTCTATTGTCTGAGCTGACAGAAACTTGCAGCAGAGCTCTTGCACAGACAGCAGCTACCCAAGGTCATGCTAATAAGCACAGCAGAGTAATTAGGTGCATGAGGATAGCTTGAAGTGGCACCAAACCACGTTAATCTGTCCAGCGTGTGTGCCAAGTGTTGCAAAGCCCTACTAGCTGGGACTTCAGTTTGGCCTCCTGAGCTGAGTACAAACCAACAGCTGCCCTGATGCTGGTACCTGCCTCAGGTTTAAGGTAACAGGGCTGTTTGCTACAGTCCAGTCCCCACATGCAGGGACACAGTTCTGCAGTGCTAAATCAGCAAATGGCAGGAGTGCAGGGAGGGAAGGGGGGAGTCTGTAGAGATGGGGCAGCTGTGCCAGAGGGGACAGAGGCATTGACTCTCTCAGACTCTCATCAGGCTGGTAACAGGGTGCTTATGAATTTTTCCCATTTACCCTTCCCCCTTCTTATTCTCTTGGCTTCTCACACAATTACAGACTGAGTCTGTGTGACTGTATGAAAGGCATTTCCTCCTCTTACTTTTTTTTTTTTAAAGTTGGCTTCAGCCCACCAGCTGCTTTCCATTAGTGTTACGCACACACTCACTAGGAGGGCAGGACATAATGCTTCAGGCACTGTTGAACAGCAGAAATCCTTCCGAATTGCTGTCAGGCAGAGGCTTCTCAAAGTAGTTTGTAGCTAACAAGAGTTCAGCACACTGGGACCTGTCTTCTGGCCAGTCTTCACAGAGGAGCCAAGTGTGGGGACAGAGGGGGGTCAGGGGCATTGTCTGAATGCAAAGTGTGAGAGATGTGAACAGATTTCTTCATGTGAATGGTTGTTTGCTCTGGATATCTTGTCAAGGTTAGGAGCTGAATGTTGTCTGTTGCTATGGGGAATTATGATCCCCTGCTTGATTTGGGGAGAGTACTTTATTGATATTAAGTGTTATCTAGATGCTTATCCAGATGTCCTGGTGGGTACTACTGCTGTATTTATTATTTGTGATCCTTGGAAAAGGACCTTAAACTTTCTTGAACTATCCCTCCTCCAGTGAAAATTACAAGATCAATATTCATTAACTTTATAAACTCTTCCCCTCACCATCACCGTTGGACAAAGTAGCAAGAATCCTAGTGTAAACTGCTGCTTGTGCTATTCTTTTATAGCTACATAAAACAGTTATGGGAGGGACCACATGGGAGGGAACCCATGGGAGATACCAGCTAGGGGCTGGCAAAAAACCCTGGGAATTTCATCCTAGAAACACTACACTGTAGAAGAGCACAATGGGATCAGCTGTACAAGGTCAGATCCTGGTTCCCGCTGTCATGCTGGATTGTACCCTGTTTCAACAAAGCTTTTTGTGGAATCCCACACTGTTCAGCATATCCTGTGACCATGAGCCTTGAAGTGCAGGTCACTCATCTCATGGAGAGCAAAGGGAGCTTTGGTCGCTGAGTTTCTGATATGCTCAAGGGATGTGAAAATTAAATAGAAATCTTGCTGGCTTTGCTATTGCTGTATGATTGACTCTGAAATCCTGTTCTGTGGAGTTGCAGAGGGTAAACTTTACTTCACTTAGCTGTCATTGGATTAATGAGTTCATCGATAGCTTGTTGGATTCCCAAAGAGGAAAGCCATCAACCACATTTTGTCAGAACAAAGTCCTCTAATGTGCTTTAATAAGAGAGAAGAAAATTTAATTTCTCAGTCACCTTTTGCTGCGGAATGTAATCTGACTATTAAACCATCCTGCATTCTGTGTTATTTTGAACCTTGGTTTTCAGGAGAAATAGAGGGACTGCAGTAGTTTGAAGTGTGTTCTGTGGGAGGCTGGCTGCAGGGTGGTGACCTAGAGGACCAGATGAGGTCCACAGGATCCATTTTCCTGTGCTGATGCATCTTGCTGTGAAAAGTGTGTGTCCTGAAATCTGGAGCATAAGCTTGATTTCAAATAATTTTGGTAGCATGGAGGAAATCGGTCTTTAAAAGCTCCAGGCAAAAATTTCACCTCTTTCTCTTGGCTGCTTGCCACTGTCTGTCTTCTATAGGCTATGAAGATGCTAACTGAATGCAGTGCCTCACATTCTTGAAGCTTTATTTCCTCAAGCATTTATTTGGTAAGAAAGAGGCTGATCAGGGTTCAGCATCTCCTTAGATCTCTCTGTCATAAGGCCTTCTGGAATGCTTGTGCAGAACTATGGGACTGAAGCTGTAGAAACACTAAAGGTGGGGTAGGACTTCGCTTGCTGTGCAGTTTCCAAGTCTTCTGCTCCACTGAAGAGACAGCAAGGAGGCTGTGTCCCTTTTCTGAGGCTGAGCAGAAAGTGTTCGTCTTGGACCTTTGTTAAATGCGGGAAACTTGAGTCCTGTACAATGTTAACTTCCCAGGAGTCCTTAAATACTCAAACCAAGCAGTGAAAGGGAATTGCATTTTATTCATTTAGCATTCTCCCACCCCTCTACCCCCCATGTACATATTTAGTCATGTGTTCAGCTGGGCAAAGCGAACGGTCAGAACGCCATCCTGGAACTTTATTTCTTCTGCCCTATCACTGCCCTCCCATAGAGTACTCCAAGTATTTGTCCAGTTGCCTCAGTTTGTAAAGGGGAGAAAAGGACATTTCTCCTGTTCCTGCAGATTTCTTTTTACTTTGCAGACTCATTAGTTCCTGTAATGAGTTGAAGACCCCCAAGTGAATGCAACACAGTAGGGTTATCAATGGAAATTTAGTATGGGATAGCAGAGAGCCTAGATCTAAAACATCATACCAAGTGGGGGTAGTGGTGACCGCTAACTAAGTTCCATTGTCTGTTTTGAAGGTAAAGCAAACCCTGCAACTTTATAGGAGTTTTATTGCTTTAAAGTACACCCTAGCAATGCAAATAGAGTCGAATAATGTCAGTTTTATTTTTGTGATTGCATCTGCAAAGGAAGCCACTCTTTGCACGTAATTAATTAATTCATAGTTGTGGTAATTCAGCCCATCACCCTGTGCAGGGAGAGGCAAACACTGTGCTTTTGGTAAACTTTCAGTCTTTTCCATGGCCCTACATAGGAATCAATAGGAATTGATGCAGTGGACTTACTGGCCATGGCTGAGTCTGGCTTTTGAGGGGTGTGGCAGAGATTCAACATCTTGTTTGCCCTGTACCTCTGCAGCAGTAGGTCTGTGCATATGCAGGGATTGCAAATACTGTTTGAGAGAGGATTAAGAACATATTAGAAAGCTGTAGACTGAGGAAATGTGCCCACTGTTACACTTCCAGTGAGAAGCAAACAGTAGCTGTGACATGGCAGCTGTCCTGTCTCGGCTGGCCATGTCTGTCCCTGCTCCCACACTGAGGAAAAGTCTCCTGCATCCTCTCTGCGAGCACCTTCTCCCAGCTGTCCTGTAGCATCTCAAGAGTATCAGAAATACTGCTCTAAAAGGCCATTTATTTAACCTGATATTTTTATCACTGTAAATCAATACACAGACAGTATTTGTTTAAAACTTTGTCTCTAATGATGTAATGCTCTGGGAGAGCTCACAGGGTGTTAGTACGGCTGATTGAACTGGATGTACATGGTATTGATGCATCCTGACACTGTGGCTGTCTGCTGTTATGAAGGCCTATAAGTGATGAAGGTCTGGAGGTTCGATTGGTTAATGCCTGTGCACTCACATGTATTTGTATTGATGAGGTTTTGTCCTCTTTTTCTCCACTATACTGACCCCCAGGCTAGGGTATGTTGCTCAGAACATTTGCCAACTGTTTTCTATAAAGTACAACTCTGCCACCAGAATTTGAAGTCTAAATGCCATCTAATTGCTAACTTTCCTCCAAGTGTGTCATCAGGTTTTTAATGATGGAACCTTCACTTTGCTGGTGGAATATATACATCACATATTATATGTGGGTTTTTTTCCTGTAATTCAACTACTTGCTAACTCAAAGCTTGAGAAAATCTGTGATGTTCAATTCACTGGAAAAAGATGATACTGTGATGAGGTATACAAAGGCTCCAAACCATTAGGTCCTAAATGGGGCACCCTTGTAAATGACACTTGAGCTCCATGTGCCCCAGAGAACTCAACTATAAAATTGAGTTAATGCTGGAGCTGATCTGATTGTGAAGAAACTGCCTCAGAGCTGAACTGCTTTGCAGTAAAGATATACCAGTTGGAAATATATGCTTGCAGTTATAATAAACATTGCAGTCAAAATATCTTCAAAGGCTGGAAGGATTCTGAGTGAGCAGCTGAAATGATTGAGGGATTTAAGTAAATGTTGAACTGATGCAAACAAAGCTGGACCTGAAAGCATCAATTTTCTCTTGCTTTGGCTTAATTGAAGGTGGGTAAAGGAGAAGTTAGAGGTCTGAATGAGCCAAATGCCAGGTCCACCCACATTCTGTGAAAATAAACTCTGGTCTGGAGACTTGTCAGTTTGTCCTTGTAAATTTGTTGAATGCTTCTCGATATTTTCTTTCAAATGCATTTCCCTTTCCCTCAGAAAAATCTAATGCAGTATGCATGATGTATAAAGTTGAGAGGAAAAATTGGAACCAAATTCCTTTTTAATATAAAGAAACAATCTATAAGATAGTCTACTGACAACTGCTTTAAAGAAAGTATGCTGGAAATGCAAACTTTTTCATAGATAATTGATGAGACATAGGGAAAAAAGGATGAAAGTCGAATGGTTATGATCATCCAGAAGGAAACTTAGAAATCTTATTTCTTATTGCTTGTCAATATTGTCTGACAATTGTTTCAAGAACAACCTCAGTGCATCTCAGTTAGGAAAGGTGTAATCAATCCTGATTGTTGCAATGACTTTTTAATTGATTTTTAACAAGTTGAAGTGAGATTATTTGGAGCTACATTGTGTTGATGCTCTCCTGTGCCCAGTGCTCACAGGGGATCTGTTTGACTGCACTTTTCTTCTCTTTTATACCTCCCCATTCCTCCCCAGAGTTCAGCAGCTTGGCAGTTTACATGTCTATGAGGCCAGTGCAGGGAATGCTTACTCCATGGCCTCTTTTTTCACAGGAGCCCTGCCTGTTTTACCTCCATGAGCTGCTCCTTTCTTTTTTCTGACAGACACCTCTGCCTCTGAGTTTGTGCACCTTATCTTTTAAGGCTATCCGAGGATGTGGGCTCGTAGAAAGGTCCCAGTGCTTTTGGGCATGACAGATTTTAGAGTATGTGGCTGATACAAAAAAAATGGAAGAGTTTAGTGATTGGCCAAATTAGTATAGAATCACAGTCTTGTTTGCTGTTGAGATGCTTGACTTTGGCTGTACTATTACACTACTTAGAGGTGGAACATTGTTAGATGTGATCTATGCAGAAAAGAGAGCAGGATTTGGTTGTAAAGATTTCTTACTCTGAGTCCTGACAGCATATGGGAACCTCTAATTATGTAAAAGTATCACTGAAGTGTCTTCCGTAACAAAGGACAGTATTCATGAGCTGCCGTGCTAAACTTTCACGTTTCCATTGTTGCTTGAGATTTGTACTGTAACTCTTGTGGTCTGCTGCTTCATTCCTTTGTCTGTGACAAACACCTATTTAGAAATCTTGGAAAATACAAAGTGGAGCCAGTTAACACGGATCTTAAAACTAGGCTGAACTTTTGTTTTCATCGAGGAGGAAGATGATGCCATCAGCTCGTTTGGTTGATCAATAGCCCTGCTGGCAATAGGTTTCAGAGCTTGTGGTTAAAAGCTGATTGCACTGGATCCAAAATAAATTTGATCTATTGGTTTCCACAAATGTAGCATAGCCCAGAATGATGTTTCAGTGCTGATGCTTAACTGGTTTTAATAATGCTGACAGACTAGACTGGTGCCTGCTGTGAGGACACTGTAATGCATGAACCCTGAGCAGCTGAGCACTTACTTGTTTTTTGCAGTAGCATGGAGCTGTCTGTCACTCTCTAGCAAAGGTTCATTACTCTAAGACTGGGAAGCATTACAGTGTTTGCTGAGCACATGTAATGACATCTTTCCTGAAAACAAACTTTGATTCTGGTCTCCTAAAAAGAGAGAGGTACTGGCAATGACTAGACTGGATTGCTAGTTGTGGCTGGAGAAATAAGTGTTACTTAAAAACAAAAAGTTCTATGGCCAAAGTACAAAAAAGTGTGCAAGCCATGTCTGTGATAACGGTTCGGGCATGCAGTTTCAGAAAGGATTCAGCTGTGTTCTTTCTTCATGCTGGGTTGGATCATATTCTGCTGGGGGGATGGACTAAAATTTAACCGATGCTTTCATCTTTATTTCAGTGACTGTATAATGGCTACGGGACCAACAGAGGTCACACAGTCACCTGAAACTGGAGACACAGTCGAAGAGTGCACAGGTAAGCAGTTGTTCTCTGAATGTAAAGCTGATTTGGAAGATTTATTTTCTTCAGTTAGTGGGGTCTGTAGTGACTTGCTTTGCAGTGTTGATTTTTGGGGCTTCTTTTGTAGTGTAAAGAAAATTCCGTGTGTCTTTGTCAGCTGTTGGTATTATGGAAAAAATGTTCCAATGTGCAATACTGGAGCAACATATCCTGTTGTAGGATATTCCTTTTGATTCTGACTTGGATTTTAAAAGCAGGATGTTAGAGCTTGAAGGGCTGATTTTTGTGCTTGTGTTGATAGATCCTACAGAGGTGGGAGCTGAGCCTGTTAAGGAGCCTCTGTCTGTGAGAGCTGTATCAGTACCCCCAGCAGCTTCTTTCTTTCTCTGGTTCTGGCCACAGGCAGCCATTTGTCACTTATTCTTTAATCTGGTGGCATGGTCTGATGCAAACAGTGTGAGGGAATGGAATTATAGGCAAGAAAGGAAAACACCTTACTTATGCCAGAGACTGGTTTTCATTAAAGGATATCCCCTTTGCCAGTTTGAATATGAGCAATACCATCATGTCTGAAGCATCTCTGGAGAAGTGGCTGTCACACCATTTGATTTTTCTCTCTTTTCTTTGGCTAATATTTTGCAATCATCTTAAATGTTTGTGTTTCAAAGGTCATCTTGCTTTATCCTTTAGAAATATATTTGCCACTATCAAAATATTGTTAGAAGAGATAAGCAAATGGCAAAGAGACTGTTAGTTGAACTCTGCTTGGCAGATGGATAGAGGTGAAGAAAGTGTAGTGATAGATGCTCAGCAATGTCTGGTTTCTTAGACTTATAATCTAGTTTGTCACACAGTCTAGTGCTGTCCTGGCAAACTGGTAAGCTTGTGTGAAGCCCATGTGTGAAAATTTTTACTCAGGTTCACTAGAAGATTCAGAAAAGAGATCAAATTCTGACCCGGGTGATAGGAAAAGCAGGAGATGGCTCATGATCTAAAGTGTTGGCTCTAAATCCACCGGGAATATTTCTGACCCTAAATGAACAAAATTTTAAATAGTTAAAGGCTGCTGTGCTGTTGCCAAGGTGTTCAGGAGACACTTGGCTGGACCTGGATAAAGCCATTTTAGAATCTTCTGTTTACTTCCAATGTAATGGAGGATTGCCTCACCTCTCCCTCTTCATAATTGGCTCATGATGTAAAGGCTCTAGGAGGCTAAAATCCCCACCCTTCACAATCCAGTAGATTAGACCGATTTCTTGAGGTTTGCCTTATTGTCTGTAGTACAAGGCTTCCAGTGCATACTGCTCCTTCTTGGTGGCAGGAACGAGGTCGCTGTCCAAGAACTGTCAGCACTCAATGTTAGTGGTACTGAATTCCATTATTTTATTGCCTATCTGCCAATATCTGGTATTTTTCATGAAGCTAGAATCATGACATTTTCTGAGAATCTTGTCTATGGGTTGGGATTTTTTTTTCAGGTGTTTTTAATGTTGAAACTATCTAGTCCTTGGATCTGAGGGAAAAAAAGATAGAAAATATGTCCTGACTGCACCTTAGGAAGTCAGAGACCATAGAAGATCCCCAAATGAGTGGTTTAATTTAAATATGATCATTGACCTCCCAAATCAGATGTTCCCTATGCTTTTTGCAGTTTCAATTTTTGCCCTGGAAGAAGCATCTTTTTCTTTTCTATCTTGTTATAGGAAAGAACCATTCAAAGAGCAGAAAGTTACGAGTTAATTCTCTCTGTGCACAGGAGACACAATGAAATAGGCAGTACACAAGCAGTGAAAAATACAGAATACACAAACTTTACAGAGAAAGGAAAATGCCTATTCCTGCTCCTTTTCTGTTATAGTTGGCTAAAACATAATTAGCATAAGCAACTAATTTTTGGGAAGGCTTTTCCTTTTTAGGGCAGTAACCTAGAAATTTAGTATTTTATTTTTAATGCCATAAAACTGAAGATTGGCAACTATAAGATTTCAAAAATCACCAGTAGACGAAGGGAAAATAGACATAGTAGTTTGAGCTTGGATTTTTGTTATGCAATGAATTTTTTTTCCATTTTAAATATTAAGGTCCTCTTATATTTTATTAGTTCAAGTATCATTGAGCATTCTACCAATTTAGTGTTATGTTGGGCTGCTTCACAGTGCACTGAGATGTAGGCACCTTTAGCTTAAAGATGGCATCCTTTTAGTGGCAATGAATTAGAGTTTAGAGAAGGCACTGAAGTAACTGAAGTGTCTGCGTCAGATACTCTGTTGCACGATGATACAAGTGTTGTCCCATGCCAGCTAAGGTTTGCTCATTGGCAGTGTTTGGACATCCTTTCTGTAGCCTCCGTTCTAAAGTTAGCACCACTTCTGATCTAGACAAGTATTTGAAGTATTACCTTGGCAATGTTGGCTTTTGTGGCAAGACTTACGTCTGTTTCTCTTAAACATCCTTAGGATCACTTCTTTTTTGTTATTGTGTTGTGGGTTTTTCAGTGTGGTTTTGTTTTTGTTTGGTTGGTTTTTTTTCCACACTTCCCTGGTTCTCTAGAAATACCAGCATCTAATTAAGCTCATCAGTAATGCTTGCACTAGAATCCAGCTTGCTTTTTGTCTATACAACTGACAGTTCACCAGTGTACATGACCAATGTACATGTCCTTGTTTCTCATTTAGATAGTTTTTGAGTTGCAGAGCTCTTTGCCTGTCTCAAAGTTTGCCATTTCATTCTTTGAGTCATTGACTGTGTTAGCAGACATTGCAGAATTGATAATTTTGGGGAACTGCTTTCATTAAACTTGTTAAACTTTTGTTTTGCCTATCTAAGATAAACCAAATCAGCTTTGACAAGTTTCCTGGAAGAATACCATACACATTGTCTAATTGCTGATATGAAAGACAGTAATGGTCAGAAAGTGTTTCTAAAGACTCTGAAGCACACTCAATATGCTTATTTTACTTGAGAGGCTGTGCTTGCTCTGTGACCTGTCGTCACTTGCCAGTTCTTGCTATGGGTACAGCACGAAATTCACTGAGCCCTGTGGGAGTCTTAAATCCCAAACCCTTGGGATTAACTCTGTTGTGTGGGCCACAGCAATACAACCTGTATGTTTTCTGTGACTTCCTCATTCACTTATTGCCTGATAAGCAGCAGTGGAAGATAAAAAGGCCTTCCACTGATAAACCCTCCCTAGGAGCAGCCACATCCCATTGTTATTGATACGAGTGGGACTTCAGTCATAGTTTGCTCTACATGGTTTGAAAGATACTTTGGTCTCAGAAATAGCCCAGGTCACTTGAAAAGCAGCATGCAGGTCTTTGGTTGCTCTGCACAGGGGTAGCCATGTCACTAGGCCATGCCGGACACTGTGGCAGTGTCCTTGTGTGTCCTGGTGCTGGCACTGGGCTGGAGAGCAGGGAGGAGACAGGGGAAGTAGATCTCAGTATCATTGTTTATTTCTCAAAGTGGCCACTGTCTGGTGCAGCTGTGTGGTGACACACTTTCAGCCCAGATAAGGCCCACTGGCAGAGATCCCTACACGTACAGGGCACACGTTGAGACAGAGCATCGCAAACTAAATCATTGCTGGGAGAAGACAATAATTGTGTTGAAATAATGCCTTGCTTATGAAGGAATCCTCCAGCTGTGGGCATGTATTATGCCAACTGCTGTAAAGTATTAATTGAACAATGAAGTTGGCTCAGATATGCAATGATGTTATTGCTCTGCGTATGTATTTAAGTCAATCACAGGGGTCTTAGTACAATAGTTGGGCCCAAACCACTCAAAGTGGCCCTTCAGTGTAAGGGTCAGGGACAAAATGCAGTACTTGTGTGCTGAAAGAAAATATACATAAGAATGTTGAAGTATCTTAGATTATTTAAAGTAAAAGATCAGTGATGTTTCATGGTGGGTTTTTTTTTCTTTTTGTATTTTCATTTGGACTGTGGAAAATCTGAAACCAATCTGAAACAGTTTTCCAATTGTGTTCATACGGTGCTATGTTTGGGGCTTTCATGTCCTGCAAGACAATGTCTTAATTAAAGTTTGCTCCTTTGGCCCTGGAGGGATTGATTTTATTTTGTGACAGTTGTTTAGTGTGGAAACAGGTATTTTGGTTTTAGAGTTTATAAATTGTTTTTCCAGTTTCAATCTTTTTGCCGATGTTAAATGTCCTTCAGGTGTTGTCTCCTTAGAGCATTGAGTAAAGAGTAAGCAGAACTAAGTAGCTAGAGTAACTAAACCGAACATTAATAGCTGAAGACATTGACAGCAATTTTTATTGAAAATATACCAAGTATGATCACTGTTCAGTTGTAGATAGATACATTCTGTATATAACGTATATTTTTGCATAGACTGGAATCTGGGTAGGCACCACTACTGTCAGCTTAGTGCCGGTGTTGCTTTATAGGAACCAAGTATAAGAATTGAAGCTTCACCTTTCACTGGACTCCAGCTCTGAATTATTTACAAAGGAGCTGACTAAAACTGAATGGGCTGCTCTAGCTTTGAGGCTTCCTTCAGAATTTAAGAGATAACATTACCCAACCTAAGCAATACCACCAACTTTCATAAATTTTCATTTTTTTCATGTTGCAGGAAAGAAAAAATCCAAATTTCAGACTTTCAAGAACTTCTTTGCCAAGAAGAAGAGGAAAAAGCCTCCACCTCCCAGGGGAGAGAGTAATTTAAAACCTTGCCAGTCCAGCAGCGATGTCAGCATAGCTGTGCTCGACACTACTGCACTTCATTCACCAAAGGAGGCTAGGTAAGCTGGCAGGGAAGGAAAATAAATAAAAGTGGACCTCTCACAGCAGTAGGATGAAAGCATGAGTTGGCCCCTTAGTAGCAGCCTCTGTCCAAATTTGTGCAAAACACGCCCTAATGCTGATGAAGGAATTCCAAGAATTTCCTCTTTCTTGTGCTTGAAGAGTCAGCCTGGAAAGGAGGGGGAGGGCAGCCAGGGGCAGGGGTGTTCCAGCTTAGTCTAAAACTGCGCACAGCCCAGATTGCTTTGGTTGGTTTTAGTGTTTGAAATCTCTCTAGGAAGGTCTAATCAGCAGCAACTTTACAAGAGGATGATGACTGAGTACTGCTAGTAGAGAGAAAACTTGTGAAGCTGTGTGGTTGTTTTTCAGCATCAGTGATGCCCTCTGTCATGGTTGTGGTAAAGAGAAAAGTATTTCTGGTATATTGTCAATGTGTGATTGCTTCTTTAACTTTCTTACCTAGCCCTTTAGGCATAGATAACAACTGAAGGCCCCTGGTTTTGTGTCAGCCATCCCTGGAGGGCTGTGCATGGAAGTGAGGTTTGCAAGTCCATCAAAGCATTTCTCAGCTCTCTGAATGGTGTTAGTCCAAAACTGCGTCCTTTTTTCAGTCAGTGTAATACAAGCTATCAGCTTGCACTGCAAACACTGCTTCACTGATAATCTTTAGACCATCAAAATACACAACACCTCCATTGCAAATCTCTAACTGACTCTGGCCTGGAACAACCCTCTGAGCATGGTCACATCTCTTTCTGGGGGTGTCATGGAATGGTATCAGGTAACCTGTAATCTGGCTGTTCTCCAGCTCCCCGCCCTCCTCATCCTCCCCTGTTAGCCACTCAGCCAGGCCTCTCTCTGGATTGCTCTAGGCCTTGGGTTGTGGAGCTGCGGACTAACAAAGTGCTGTGACAAGACACTGGCTATGTCCAATGGTTTGCAGTGTTTTGCTGGAGGAGACACTGGATGGAGGTGACGCTAGCAGAGGTCATGAATAGGTGACTAGAGTGGGACATGCTGAAATGAGCACTGCTGCCAGATGCTTTCTATCATCAAACATGGGATTTGGTGGAGCTGGACACTGCATTTCTTTGGTGGAAAACTTGTAGATGTTACTTTCTCATGGGTGCTTGTTCCTCCTTGCCCCACCTTTCCACACTCGCTCTGTGTGTCATGGAAATGATTTGGGAATGAAACAACAATCTATTTGTTTTGTTTGTTAGTGTAACAGCAACAGAATAAATGACCACGCAACCAGTCTCCTGGGGCAAGGGAAATTAGAGTCAGCCTAGTCCAAAAAGCTTAGGAACATCTGAGCTTGCCCCATCAGCCCATCTGATCTGGCTTAAAATCAGCTGTCTGCTGCAGAGGCACCATGGGTGAGAACTCTTTCTCTTGCTTGTAACCAAGTATTTCAAGTCCAACTGCTGTTTACCTCAGTGCTATCCTCCAGTGATTATAAACTGTTTTGCAAGATCAGAGATCAGGAAGTGACTAAAACCCTTCTGTTTTTTTCCCTTAGAGATAGGATTAGAGGGACTATCCAAAAAGCTTAGGAATATGTTTCTGCTGCTTGAAAACCCTATCATGTACAGACTCTGTAAACATATTTTATAAGTACCTAAAGAGTCTGAACTACATAATCCTTTAGAAGACCTGATCCTGAAAGCCACTGGAAATACAGCTTGTGAAGGGTATATAGCAGGACCCTGAGCTTTGCAATTTCTGGCATGCAGAATATATAACCCAATTCTAGAACAATGCTGCTGTTTGCTTGTTCTTTAGGCAGAAGCACAGGTTTTCTTTTTTCTTCTTTTTTTCTTCTTTTTTTTTAAACCATGTGTGGTAGGCTGACCCTGGTGGACACCAGGTACCCACCAAAGCTGCTCTATCACTCCCATCCTCAGCTGGACATGGGAGAGAAAAGTTAATGAAAAGCTTTTTGGATCAAGATAAGGACAGGGAGAGATCACTCACCAATTACCATCAATGCTCGTCCCCCTGCTTCAAACACTAACAAAAGGAGTGGGGTTGCAGGAACAAGAAATGGAAGATGGCACAAGCCATGATGCATTTAGGAGCTTTGTGGCTGCCTGTAGAGTCCCATCATTTCCTCCATTTTGGTGGGCAGCTTGGATGTTGATACACGAGTGAATTGAACATTTGTGTAGGGAAATCAGTGTGGACATACAATGGCTGAAACATCTGGGCTTTAGTTAGTGCATCTTCAGCTTCAGCATGAATATGAATATGAATATATATAAATATAAACATACTGCCTGGAATTACAAAGGAATGTAGATTTGCACATAAGAGACTGATCTGTACTAAAACTGCACTTAATTCTATATTTAATCCTTTGCTTTTTTGGTGACTGCCAGAAGAAATACAGTAATTCTCTTGCAAACACATATGATACATATGCAAAGAGAGAAAGAAAGAGGGAGACCTTGTACTGGCAGTCTCAAGAACAAGGAAACCTCAGCTCTTATGGGTAAAGAATTCCCCAGTTAGAAGGGCAAATACATCCTAATGCACATGCATTCTTTGCAATAAATAAAATATACCAACTAATAGTGAATATACATTACAGTAAATAAAACCTGCATGACCGATTTCTTAATGCAGTAAAATTATGTCTTGCCCATACGGAGTACCTCTCATGCTGAAAAGGACTGTAAAATCAAACACAAAAGGGTGGGATGGCATCATTAAAGATGAAGTAAGGCAAGTGCCTTGCTTGTGGACAGCTTGCCTGCTGTCCTATAGACTAACACAGACATTAACCATGACATATAATGGGAGGAAGCACAAACTCTGACCTGTGCTGTGAGAGGAACAGCTCTGATTGCCTTCGACACAACATAAACATAGAGAAAATTTATTTTGCCCTACTATGAGGCTGTGTATAACTGTAGACTGACTGACTACACCTTTGGGACAACAGAAGGGTTAGTCCAGCAGCTAGAGGATGTGTGTCTGGAGATGTAAAGAAGGGAGATGCAGGAGGAAGAAGAGTCATTTGTTTGAGGTTTTTTACATAGCGTATTTACTTAATGAATGTTCACAGTCCTTCAGGGCTTCCTTCTAAATAAAGAGAGAATCTATGGATAGGCAAATAGCAGAGACCTCTTCTATTTGATTTCCTTGCAGAAGAGCTTTGACATACTAAGTTTTTCTTGTCAGAGTTGTGTTCCTAATCATCCTCTGTTCCCCAGAGTCAAACTTTCAGAGGCAAAACATTGCCTACACAGCATCTGAGCCAAGGAATCCTTGTGATTTGTATTTGTTAGTACTCTCATGGCCAACAATGAGAGAATATTCTATGATGTTTTCCAGTTCAAGGCTAGGATGAAATCCTGGTAGAGGCTATCCTTGTTGTCTTTTGGATAAAGTAGTGTACAGATAGTGCCTGCCTATGCTGGTGGAACTTGGCTAATAAATGCCTTCCTCGTTGTGCCACTCAAGTGTAAAATTTGCCCTGCAAAACTTAATAGCCCAAGCCCAATCAATCTCAGTTAATTACAACTCAGTTAACAGCTGTTGTGGGAACTCATCATTGCTTCACGGTGCTGGACACCCAATGAGCACAGAAACAGAGCAGGAATATCTTACCTAGGCACTTTAACCTGGTCATGGATAGGTCTGTAACTGTAGCCATGGACAATTGTCCCATCTCTGTTTTTTAATACGCTTGAGATCTGATCATATTTAGGATACAGGTGAATATAGTTTTATTGCTGGACATAAGAGGATTTGAATCAAGTTTGTAATATAGCAAATTTTCTGCCCACATTTGCAAGAAGGGAAAAACAATCCACCATCTTTGGCAGGTATGACACACACTAGCCTGCAAAAGTTGTATCCTGAATGTCTCATGCTAGGCACACTGCCACCAAAGGAGGACAGGGGACTCCTGTTGTCCCTTTCTGCACTGTAGACCTTTCTCAGGGTGGTTTGCATCCACCTAACTCCTAGCATCGTACCTCATCACCCTGGACTCCCTCTCTAGTCCACAGACTGACCTGTGTGTTCAATGCAGATGCTGAGTGCATCTGCAGAGGGACATCTGCATTTCATTGGCACCCTGAAATGTGTTTCTCCTCCCTTCTGAGTATAAAAGAAGCTAACAGTGACTATCTTAAACATGCACAAATCTGAAGTTACGCATGGTGCATCCCACCCTGGCCTCTTTATCATCGTTATGCCCTGGTGAAATGGTGTGGGTAATGTACCCAGTGCACTGACCACTCGTCCTTCCTTCCTTTCCAGGCCCAAGTGTAGCATGGGAAACAAAGCCTTGTCCCATGACAGCATCTTCATTTTTGAGTCTGCACCAGGAAATGTGGCAGGTGACGTCTTGTCTCAGGAAAACATACCTGGAAGAGTGAAAACCTTGAAGGTGAGAACATCATCCCCTCATCAATAGTGCTGCTTTGTGTCAGCTGTCTCCCAGGAAACTTTGTTGCTTGATTCCTTTGCTGTGTGCCGTTTAGGATTTTGCTGACTGAAGTGTCCAAAGCCAGATTTGCTGCTTTTGGATCTATTCTGCCTCTTGGAAGCTGAATTTTTGAGCAGTCATGGTGCTTTTAGCCTTGCCCAGGTCTCACAGTGTGTGATGGGGATCCAGTTCATGAATTCTTTGAAACTTTCCTTATTAAGCATGTCCTCTTCCAATGGGATTTGTATTCTTTTCTTCATAGCTACTGCTTTTGGGTTGAGGCCATTTATTATACTGTAGTGTGTCCCTTACACCGTTCTTCTTTAAACATTATTTTTGTTACTCTTTTTGACTGTTCTGGCTCAGATGTTTTCATTATACATGGTAGTACCAGTGGCTGTGTAAGTGTGTGGGATGATAGATATGTTAGGGTGCTGTGACAGCTTTATTTATATAATTATTATTCTGATCTCTGCCAGAAAAAGATACTGTATTCTGCTGGGTCATTTCCTTCTTCCAAGGCAATACTGAACTCTCCTTGACATCTCCCTTATGAACTGTTGGTTATATTAATTGCATTTCACTAACGGCCCAGCTTGGAACACTCAGATAAAAGTTTAAGATTTTTCCAAAGACTGAATACAAATGGTTGATAAAGGAGCCAAAGGTCATTGAAATTCTTCCTTTTCTCAGTGTGACCTTCATGTTGCAAAACAGAATTGAATCACATGTTAAGTAATAGAAGATGCACAGAGGGACTTGTTCCTCTCTAAGACTGCAAAGTAGGCTAAGCTATTTTTTTGTATAACAAAAAGAGTAGCAGAAGAAATCATGTTTGTATATTACAGACTGTTGTTGGGGGGAAAAAAGCTCTTTTCATGCTATTTGCAGTCCACTCTGCCCTCTCTTCATCCATCATCCTGCATAGTAATGTAATACTGCCAGCACTATTTTTGTAGCTATAACAGACAGGCTTTTTTTTTTGACTCTTGTTAGAATAAAAGCCAAGCACTAGTAAAGGCAGTTACTTTCTTAGCAGTGTAAATTAACTTCTACCAGTAGAAGACAGAATGCAAATTCAGTTTCCCCCACACCACTTTGCTGTCTGCATGTAATAAATTTAATAAATCTAAGACAGGAAGTTGTGGAAAAAAAACCAAAGCAAAATTGACTTTCTGTCTTTTACTTCTCAGTGAGTGCACACTTACGTTGTATGCCTTTTGTTGCCCATATATCACAGTATTGCAATATATTGCCCATAAATTGCAAAAGAAAGCTGTTTGAACTGGGGGACTGGTGTTACAGACATTGTGCTACCCTGTGTGGCAGTTAGATCTATAGGAATTATATTGCAAATGAATCTTGCTGAATAAGAATTGCAGCTATTTAGATCTATTTTACAGAGGTGTAAATGAATGCATAGCTTGCAGGAAAACACAAAACTAGGTTTAGAATTACCCAGTATGGTTTAATAAGAAAAAAACCAGAAAAAATAAGTCTGTATGTTTATTTTGGGAATATTCTGTTGAGATGTTTTCAGTTGAAGGATAAAGATTGTGTTGAGACCTTGTTTCTATTCCAGCTTTGCCACAGTTGACAGACTTAACCCAAGAATTTTAGTAATGGTGTTTCCTGAGATCTGAACATTTTTAGTTTGAGGGAACATCTGGCTGCTTGTGAGTTTGCGGACTGTGTTTTATTTTTCTGGGGTCAGGGACTGTCAGAGCATTCTTTTGTGCAATCCTAGAAAAGAATCCTCATAATCCTTTACAAACAAAGTTATTCCTGGCTGCTGTTACCATTCTTGCTGTAGAAACGACCAGGATGTGATGATGGGGAAAATTAACAAGCAATTCATTAAAGTGGTCCAGAAATGAAATTAAATTGATATTGTGTAAAAATTGTGACTCAGCTACTTGTGTGGGAGAGGGTTGTAACAAGCTCTCAAATTTGGAAGTGCCTTGTGAGAGAAAGGTGACTACTTAAACCTGGGACTGGGAATGCTGACTGGCAATACTTCGTGTGACTAAATACTTAAATTTGTGTGATTAAAGAATTAAATCTAGAATTTTGAAAGTTTTTAATTTAAATGGAGTTAAACCATAGTAAATTTTCTGGAATGGTGAAATTCCTGTATTCCTTTGGTAACTTACTGAATAAAACTGATTTTGATTTTAATTTTATACCAACACCAGTTTTAATGATGGATCCTTGATGAATGTAGCTAGATAAAATTTTATTAATGGCTCTTTTCTATAAATGCTCTGTTACTTCAAGTTTTTCTGTTAACTAAAAGATTCTGCATATCTAATAGGAGCATCTGGGTTACAGTGTGCAGAATGTCCCTATTAAATTGTACCATTGAAAGTCTACATTCTAAATTTCAACCACAGCTTCAGCTGCAGCAGAACATCAGACTTGGATCACCTCCTCTTGTTATAACTGGGAAAAACTTGGAAGATGCAGGTGCTGTTTCTGAAGATGATGGTTTACCTAGAAGCCCTCCTGAAATGTCAACCCTTCATGAAGTTCTGACAGATTCGCCAAACAAGGTATAATTGTCATGTCACCTTAGTGACCACCCATACAGAAAAGATAAAGACTGCCTGGAGAAGAGGAAGACCTTTTTGCTTGCTTGTGATAAAATGTGATGGTATAGATCAGTTAGAACCAGAAGAAATTACCTAGGTGGATTGTGGACTTGTCATTCTCAGGTATACCTAGAAAGTGACCCTACAAATACCCTTTCTGGGTACAATTTTCCATGCTTTTATGTAGACCAGGACTGTAACCTCTATCATTAGCAAATGCATGATTTTAGACTTCAGTGAACTTGTGAGAATTTATAAATCTGATGAGTTTAAAACAGTAACCCAAAACAACTTTATAAAATATATTGCCTCCTGTGGTTAACCTTCCTGGTGTATCTCAATGTGGGAGAAATCTCCCCTACTTTATGTTTGATGCCAAAGAAGAAATTAAACCTACTGTGTAAGGCAGAGACCTAGTGACCCTTCCTTTATTTTTCCTCTTGTGTTTTCTCATAATTAGCACTGGCTGTCCAGCTCAAGATAATTCAGTATGATACTTCCCTTGACTTACCGTCTTCCTCATTTTATCCCACAGTCCTCCAACCCTGTTCAGCGTCATAGCTCTTTGAGTTTAGGTGGGACAGACAGTGAAGATGAACAGGTAAATAGCTCCTTTTACTGCTAATAAACTTCCCTGAGATGTCATATGTGGAGTCTACATGGAGCCAGAACAGTAATTTTATTTTTTAAAATTTATTCTGGGTACAATGTATCCCAGGAAACAATTCTTTAAGACTCCAGAGTGAGGCAAATGATACTTAAAATGTACCTCTCAGGGTTTTGAACAAGAAATAATAAGACAGGCAGAAATCTACTGGTAAGTGGTTTGTGTGAACAGCACAGAGGCAGCTCTGTAACACAGTATGCATCTATAAAGTTACACAAAATATTGGATCAGGCAAAGCACTTCAATTCTGCTTCCATGTCCCAGGGCCCCAATACCAAATAATTACACCTTCTCATCAGCTGTGGCTTGTGAGCAATGCCCTATATCTCTCTTCTCATGGGAAATGACTGCAGGACCAACCTTTCCTGATGCCAGGTATTCCACAGGAAAGGATGTGTTTTAATTTTTAATTTTCTTTGGATGATAAATGACCATGAGAAGCAGCAGGTTCTGCTCTTAGAACAACACAGTTCTTGACCAGATTGGAAAAATTTACAGCCGTCATATTTTTTGATGTACCTTGACAGTTTTTGTGGATCAGATGTGAAGATATTTTCATGATCTTTAAAATTTCATCAGCATACATGTTTGAAATGTTGTGTTATATCCTAAGCTTAAACAAAACTAAATTGTGAATGCCAAGCACAGTGCAATGGCTGTGTGTCACCCAGCTTTATGAATGAAGCTTGTTTGGCATGTCTGTGACATTTTGCAAATGTTCCAGAAAGTTTGGTCTGCATTTCAAAACAGTAGCAAAACTACTCAAACTTCATGTTTAGGGGCTTTTCTACAAACATTTCTGTAAACCCTATATTTTGATAACAGAATCTAAGGATACTGCTGTTCAGTTCCCCAGAGCAGTATTGCTTTGAGGCTGAGATCCACATAACTGTCTGGAAGATGGTTCTGGTATACTGAGAAGCATTTGATTTTCCTGAAAGCAGATATTGAAAGAGAAAAGTGGCTATAGCAACTTTCTTAGAGACAATGAGGAGCAAGCATCCGTCCTACTTCTGTGGCTTTTTAATAATGAATTTCTGCACTGGGTCACGTTACTGGGATGAAAAAGCAGCTATACAAACGGCAGCAGTGTCTCCTGCTGGTGTGTGCATATACTGCAAACGAGTTTGCAGATAAGAACTGGAGTGGGGACAAGCTGAGGTTCTTACTGCGGCAGAGACAGGTATTTCTCCTTCTCTGTTATGTACAGTTGAACACGCAGAATCGAGGATTCTCTATGCAGAGATGCATAGGCATGTATTTTTAAATGAAGATTTATGTCCAAAAATACAGCCATTTCGAGCTTCTGAAATGGAATGAGCTAACAAAGGAACTGTTCCAGAGATGTGGGGAAGTAAACCAAAATATATACAGCGTTGTATTTGTGTTTTACAGATACCTTCTGGAGCTTCCTCCAGGCCCATCAGTCCTTTATCCTCTGCCGCTCTGGGGACCCCCATTTCACAAGGCAGTAGCTTCCTTCCTGTTGATTTTACCATCCCTGCCAGCCCCCTTGGCTGCCTGGACACCTCAGCAGCCAGGCACAGGATTGCCGTCAACCCTCGGAAACAGAAAGTCTTTACCAACAAGCATCAGCTACCCCTCCAGGTAGGTGTTTTCTGGAAAAGAATCACTGAGCAGAAGGAAATGAGTGTGAGTTTTAAATTATTATTTTAAATATTTTAATTTATTTTTTCCCTCCTATCCACTTTTCTTTACTTCTTCCATTGGAAGAAGGGAAAACACCTCTTTTACACCAACCAACCAACCCAAAAAGACTCTGAAAACTTCAATATCATGGAAACTGAAGAAAAGTGCAATTTTTGGTTTTCCTTATTTAGCCAAAAATTGTGGGTTATGCTTCGTTTGTAAAAACACTCCTGGTGTTTGAAAAGCTAAATGTCAGTTTTAAAGAGGCCTAAGGCTATTTTTGCAAGTCTAGTTCTTAACTGGAATAGTACATTACCCACAGTGTTGGTAAATTACAGGGTGGAGGTTTTGTTTCTATGATTTGAGTATTCATAAAAATGCATGTGTATAAAGTACAATTTTTGTGCATGATTCTTTAATTAAACATCTTCACTTCTTTAGGTGAAACAGCTGGAAAATGAAGCATGTCTTCCTGCAGCTCCAGAAAGGAAGGGAAATTCAACAGAATTACTTGAGAGTGACAAACATAAAAGCGATTGGGAAGGTAATGAAGACATAGGTATTGCTACTTTGGGTGCTTGAACTCTTCTGCATAACACTGATAAGACCTGTTTGAATTCTAAGTCCTTTCAAACTAGGCATCTTTTGGTTCTATAACATAAAACCAATCCTGGCTGCTAAATTGTTGTGATGGAAAAAGTCAAGTACACTCAACAAAGTGACATTAAAGTGGTGAACTTTGAGGGCAGCATTAAAAAAAACATGAGGTGAAAGCACCACATTCAGAAGTACCTGCCCTTCACAGCTGGCTGGACCTCAATGAATGTGAAACTGAGTTCCTTAACACTGAGAAAAACCTTGTTGTATATGTCAGGTGACTTTGACTGGTTTGTGTTTACTGGATCTTCCTTTGCCACTCACCAAGAGAGAATTTTCCAGGTCATTGTAGACAGCTTTTCTAGGCATACACATGAAGAAATGTCTAGGGAAATCTGACCAGTAGTCTTACAACTAATGGTATGTGCAGGAAAAAACTAAACAGCAGCTAATGTGGTACACCTGAAACAGACAGCAACTTTCAGTCATTACCTGGATTAGGTATGTTCAAACTAAAACTTCATTAGTCTCTCACTTGGACAGCCCATTTCTAAATAGGGTCTGAACAGGCTTATTTATCAGTCAGCAGTGCCCAGACACGGGGAATTCATGTTAAAGAACTGCACTACCTGGAATGAACTAGTCATACAGATGATGTTTGAATTGTCACCTTAAAGCGCCCACTCTTCTCCTCTGTTCAATACAGGATTATCAGCCCAGGTGGGACACTGTGCAAAGGGAGGTGGTTTTAAGGAGACACCAGGTATAAAAACTCCCACGGATGCTGCCCATGACTCTAATGATTCCACGCTTGTGGCAGAAGACCTCTATGCTTTGCTGCAAGAGGATGAGTGCCTTCCTGATGTGGACCATCAGTATAAAGCAGCCACACTCCTTCTGAGGCCCGAGCGTTCTCCAGTGAACCTAGAAGAACACCACAGTGCAAAAGTGTCGTACTCTGCAGATCAGACTGCTAATGAATTGAAAGTACATCAGCAAAGTACCAGTGCTGAAATACCTGCACTTCCAGAATTGCAACAACTTGAAGGAGAAGCTGTTGTGTCTCCAGACACACCAGCAGTTGACTTGTTTAGCAGTGGTGTGAAAACAGTGGGCATGGATATATTGCCAGATGTTGCAATATCCACAGTAAATTCTGTGGATCCAAACATTAAAGCCCAGGAAAAGGAGAATCCAGTGTTTACTGGCAGAGAAGAACTCTGCTTTGGTACTACTGGGAATCATTCCAACCATGCTGTCTCAAATACTGCACTGACCACTCCACAGGTTTTGGTCGGTGACTCAGTGTCTTGTTCTGACATCAAGACAGTGGCTGTTTTGAGGCCTGAAAAGAGTTCAGTAGCAAAAAATGACAAAGAAACTTGTGAAATTATGGAATTTCAGTTATCCAAGGACAATTTAGAAAAAAATATAGACATTGCTGTATCTGTCTCAAAAGCAGTTTGTGTGGTACCTTGCAGTAAACTGGAAGTATGTTTTAAAGCAGAAACTGTTCCTGTTTCAAAGGGTAACCAAGGCAGTCAACATGCCAACACATCATACATTTCTGAAAAACTTTCCATTGAGTGTCTTGCCTCTTCAAGTCTGGCTAACTTGAAGAGTAATATATCTTCTGATGCTGACAGTAAGGAGTACCAGATAGACAGTACAGCTTCTCACAGAAAAACAGCAGAAGGCAGTCAATCATCACATGAAAATGTAAAAAGTCCACTGAAGACTGCTTCTGCTAAACCAGTCAGATTTACCATTGCACCAGCATGGCAAAGATCTCTCTCAGGGGGTTCAAATTCAAAGGACGATTCCTATTCTAGAAGTTCTCAAAAATCCCCTATAAGACCAGAGTTCTTTGAAGGAATGACAAAAGAACACACACGTTTTGATGCAGTTATGCAGGAATCAGCAAAAACCAACTCAGATAGATTTGATCAAGATTGTAAGGACAGAGATCTGCATTTGAATTCTTTCATGGAGTGGGTTGACCATGAAACACAAAACTTTGAGAACCCATTTGGGGTCAGACTAAGAAGAACATCATCTTTACTAAAATACCAGAATGGAAGCCATGTAGAGCCTCCAAAGCTGATCCCCTCAGCTGTTCCAACTGCTTCTTTTGCTTCAGTCAAGGAGGATCAGAAATTGATGGGCACTGGGAAGCCACCTCCAAGCCTTCCTGTCAGCACAAAATCAGTTGTTAAAAAGCCAGATCTCCTAGAAGACAAAAATTCTCCCAAGGCAAGATCAGAAGAAGTGGCAAAGAAGCAAAATGGTCATAAACCTTCAGGTATTTACGCTGTATTTGTATCCAAACATTGTAGAAAACGGTGGTCATGTAAAGAGCCTTGGCAGAGCAGGAAAAAAAAAATCCTCTTGACTGAGGACCAAATTCAGCCTTGAGTTCATCAACACTATAATTTAATTGGCTTGAAGATTTGGCCAGTCAAGAGAATTCTTGGCTTATCTTAATGCAGGGTGTGTTCCATCAAGAATAACAACAGAATAATAGCTTAAGGGCCTCTGAAACATTTCTGGTATGAGGTATTTGTGCATATAGTTGGGAGTTTTAACACAGCGTTTTAAAACTTGCTGCACTTCTGTAGTTAAAAATTCAGACTGCAGCTGCTCAAATCTTGACTAGGAGTTGCATTTAGGTGTGATTTTTTTTTTAACAATGACTTAATTTAAAATATTTAAAAAGTGACGAGGCAGCCTGTATTTTACTGCCTACATGAAAAAAAATAATGATTATCGTACTCATTTAATCTGCAATGGAAGGATGTTGTTTCAAAGGCAAAATCCGGTTCACAATGATCTCAGTGGGACTTCTGCCATTGACTTAGACAGAAGCAGAGTTGGGTCAGAAACTCTAGAATAAACAGAAAAAACAATTATTGCCAAGGGCAATCCATCAGGGAAGGTAATTTTATCTCTACCATATTCAAAGGGTATTACAGATGCTGAAGGATTTAAAATGTGAAGCACTAGCTTTAGGATGACTTGACCTAAATCCCTTCTTTACTTCAAAAATGCTTCTTTTGTAGAAAAAGTCTCTCCTTATTCAGAAACTTCTTCCTCTGAACCATCTTGGGTCTCCATGGCAAAGCTCAAACAAAAGGGTTTCCAAGACCATCCTCTTGCCAAAGAACATAAAGATGAAGACAAAGCTTTGACCAAAGTAGATCAAGAGGAGGTAGAGTACCAAGTAATGTTGCATGGGTGTGAATCCGGGTCACCTGGGTACTTTTGCAAACTGTTCAGTATTGTCTTCATGGGAGGTGTGTTGTGAGCACTACTCAAAGAGAGCTTTGCAGGCCTGGCCTCTAAAACACTGAGACAGAAAACTGATGCAAGTGACCAAACACCTGTGACTACACTGTCACAGAGATTAGTTTCAGAGCTGGATCATCCTATATGTTCCTTTGCACTGCTCAAACCTGAACCTTCTCAGAGCTTTCTTATTGCCCAGCGCGTATTTATGCAGCCCAAGAGCTGCTCTGAGTTGCATTAGCTTCCATACTGCCTTCTCCCTCCCTCCTACAGGATGTTCCCAACCATGCTTGCCTGGCTTTTTCTGCATTTCCACAGCCAGGTTTGAGAGGTTGCCAGGGGGAGCTTTATGAGTGCCCATGCCTGGCAGTTAGTTGTATTCTTTTCTTCTCTCCTCACACTGTAGCAAGAGATCTGTGTTACTGAGAACAAACTGAAGAAGAATATGCCTTCCAGCTCTCAGGACAAGAAAATACAAAGAAAGACCAGTGTGTCTGCCGCAGCAGGTATTCTTTTTCTTTACAGAGTGGCTACAGTTTGCACCAGTAAGTGGTGTGGGTGGCAGGTGACGGGGGAGGAGAGCCACCATTTTTGTAATCAGAACACTTTATATAAGGCCTATTCAGACTATAGTTTGTGGGTAAGTCAACATAATGGCTTGTTTGGTCAGCAGAGAAAGCAAGTGAGGAACTCTTATCTCCACTGCCAGTTCATGAAATGACATATAAACAGTCTGGTGATTTATTACTGGCCAAGGTCAGTACTAAAGAATAGCAGTTTTAGTTGGAGAGTGACACCACTCGCCCCGACCCGGATTCCGGGAGCAGTGTCAGTTACCCGGAGGGCTGTCCTGAGTTGCTGGATCTGTTCGCAGCGGGGAAGCAGCCGAGGCTCACACAGGGCTCGGCAGCTTCCAGGTGGCAACGGCGCAGGAAGAAGCAAAGAAGCGGACGGGCGCCGACACAGCTCCACGGGAACAGGGTTTATTACAGGGTGATAAGGGCCCGGAAGCGCAGGTGCCGAGAAAGCCCCGACCAAAGGCTGACAAGAGATTAAGAACCAGGGACGAAGAGGGGCGTGGAAACCCTAGGGAACCAATAACTGAGGGCCAAAGGGGTGTTACAGAGGCGGGGAAATACACCGAGGCCCAAGGGGCCCAAGGGGAACAAGGAAGGCGGGCAGAGGGAGCAGAGAGCCAATGGGCTACTGAGGAGGGTAGAAAGTTCTGGAAGATAACCAAGTATAGGGAAGAAGGGAGGGGAAACCAGGATCCAATGCCCAGGGAGACATCTACATAGAGGTGCGAGGGCGGCTGGGAGAGTTCTATGTTGTCACCCTAACCTGGGGAGTTTGCCCATTAACCACATCCCACTGCTGGAGCTTCCTGTCTGCTAGTTTTTGGCTGGTGTTAGACAGTCCAGGGATGGGCTGCTACACTGCAACAGGAGAGTGTCCAGAAGAGAGCAGCAGAAAAGGTCAGGTTTTCTAGATCTGCAGTCAGCTAGGAAATACTGATAGGAATGGGGTTGTTTAGCCTAGAAAAGACAGATAAATTTTTTGTAGAGGACAAGACTAGTATTTATGGTCAGCATAAACTTAAAATGCACCAGGGGCTGTTCAGCTTAGATGTGAGGAAATACTTTCTAACAGTAAGAGCAGTGAGGTGCAGAAGAGCGTGGCTTGCATATGGAGAGTGTGTAGTTTCCATGGTCAGATGTGTTGAATAGATAAACATGTATCAAGAATCATTTCACCCTCAGGTGAACACAGAGGCTGGATGGCCCCTCTCCTGAACACTTAGCTGTGTTTCTCTATTAAAGATGCAGGGGAAGAGTGTGACTCAGATTTCGTGACTCACATTGTCTCTTCCAAGGCTTCTGCTGGGCTGCAGCTTATCCCTCCCTGCTTACTCAGTGTGGTGCCAAACCTCAGAGGCACACAGCAGCTAGATACAGATAAGTCCATCCTTCAACTGTAAAAGCATATTGTGCTAGCTGAAAGCCATTGATTGCAGATATTGCCTAAGTAGATAAGAAATGTGCCACTGTGACAGAGCTGTGGCTTTTCCATGCAGATTCCTGTAGCTGACACAGTAAGAGATACTGTCTAGAGAGAGCCCAGGCACCTGGCCCCTTTCCCTGTGTAATCCAGCAGCACCCAGACTTGTAATAGAGATATTTGGGAGTACCTCTGTGCTGCTCCCTGTAGTAGTTATTGCTAGAGCTGTTAACCATTTCTGAATCTACAGAGATCTAAATTAGCTTTCTCCCTTACTATAGTAGGTGGCTGGCTCAGTATGTTTGCACCAACACGGAAGCTCTGATGTCAGTTACAGCTAACTTTGTGTGCGTGTGATTAAAATACTTTAGCTTTTAAAAAGGATTCTGTTACAGGCCAGTCTTGGTTTTAGGTGCAGACTGAGAGATGAAACATAAACATGCCAAGATTTTTGCTCAGATGACGTCTTCCTTTGGAAGGCTGATATCTACATATTGCATCATCCTAACCTTGGAAGCCCAGCAGCCTTTGGTCAAAATTCAGAACTTCACAAACCACTCTGCTACCTGTTTACTAGAACTTGTAGTCTTTGTGGTGCTTGCAGCAGAATTACAAGTTTTGTGTGTTACCTCTTCCCCAGAACTGGGGAAGTTTCATGACTTCCTTGCCTCCAGAGGTAGCATTTATAGGCATGTTCTGGTGTCCCACGATTTGAGCATCACAAAAAGCTCTGACTAGTGCTGATTTTTAAGGAAAACACTGCTCTTCTGCTGCTCAGAAAGCCAGGCCCTATTGTTTAGGAAATGTTCAGCACTGTCTATACATGAGTAGGAAATTTGGAATCCCAAATGTAAACTCTTGTCTTCTTTGATAGGGTTCCCATTAGCCCAACCAGGTCTTTGTCTAGTTGAAAGTGCTGCTGGTGGAAAGGATGTAGAGTTAATATCCAGAGGAGTTATTTATTTGGGTTGTTGTGCTTATTATGAAGAAGGTTCTCTCATGAAATGTGGAAATTAATTTTCAAAATCAAAATTTCAGTAACACTTGAATTCCTACCTCATCTTAGATACTTTTGAAAATTTCCTGTGTATGTAGAGATGCAGCCTGGACAGTATACTTCCTCCAGTATTCCTAAGTACAGTTTGCCTCCTGCAAGAACTACCAACCAGCCAGAACTTTTAAAAGACCAGAGACCTTCTGAGTGAAAATACTTTAGCTCTGCTCAGGAGCATGACTAATGGAGCTGGTGGATATTTTCCATTGATTTCAGTGCAAGCAAGATCAAGCTTCTTGTACTTAACATGGCTTAGACATTAATTTTGAAAAATTTCAAACAAGGTGAATGGAGGAGTCCTTTTCTAAATAGGAACTCAAAGCCATAAAAGAAGTATTATCTGTATCCCTACATCCTTTGTGAGTATGACAGGCATCTGTTAGGCTGCATCAAGAGGAACACCTAGTACCATCAGAATCCCACCATCACAGCTTACAAGTGAAAGTACATAACCACTGGTTTGATTCCTACCTAGTATTTAATAATACTGCTGGAGCAATATTTGTGTTGGCAGTGAAGACTAAAAAAAATCTTTAAGTCTTCTCAGTATTGGAAAACATAAACTTTTAACTCCACAGCAAGCCTGGGGTGATCTTTATCCTGAGCTATTTTGTTTCTGTTTTCCTGTATACTCAGGAGTCTTATTCCTAGGTTTTCTTGCACTCACAGAGCAGAATTAGCCTGTGGAACTCCTTGCTGTGCCCTTTAACAGAAATCAAGTGTTTGAAAAATTAAGAGATGCATTAACCAAGAATATGAATTAGAGAAATAACTGCGACTATAGTCTTCACATGCTTGAAGAATTTTGAAAAATTTCCTTTATTTATCTGGGCTTAGACACTTGCTGTTTGGTCTGAGGAGAAGATTTTTTTATAGGCACATTACTCACTGTTTAGTACCAATTTTCCTGTTGCAATAGCTGGTCCTCACCATTGCTGTAACTGGACCAGAGAGTACCAGCAATAGCCAATTAACAATTCCTTTGACTTATTGGCGAGTCACAGGCATTTTGGGCTGTAAAACAGTTTCTTTAGAGCGAAGAAAATATTATTGGCAGAAACTGAGTTTTTAGCTCTCTAGCCTTCTGATGAGTGATGTATATCTTCTCATTGGCAGGTAAAGCTGGACCTATTTCTCAGGAAACATCTGTGGTTCGTGCTGTTGAAAAGGAAGCAAGGCACTCCACTAACCTGCCAATGACACCCTGCAGTCCTGCTGAACCACCCTGGCTGTCCCTGGCCAAGAAGAAAGCCAAAGCATGGAGTGAAATGCCTCAGATTGTACACCAGCAAATGTCATGAGCATACTTCTTTGCATTGCCAATAGCTGTGTTAACTCAATTTAATCTCTTCTTTACTGTGACCTTTTTTTTTTTTTTTTGAGAAATAAGAGCCTTAAAAGTTTTGACCAGACTGTTGTATGTAAATACACAATGAAGAAATGCCATTGTGGGTTTAATTTGATGTATTAGGAAGCTGAGCATTTCCTACTACCAAACACTAGGAAAATTTGATTCCTTTTTATGTGCTTACACATCTGATGGTGATGTTATAAGAAGACGTGCTTCAGGCTTCTGAAACATTTCTCTAGCAAAATATGTTTTTAAAGTTTCTTTTAAAGAAACTTTTTCTTTTAAAAAGGCCGTACAGTATTTTGTACAGTTTGGCTTTCAGCTAAGAAATTAATGTATGCTATAAAATAGATACAATGCTGGGCACTGACGCATCATGAGTCATGGACATTGATGTCATCACACTTCTTTCTCTAACACTCTGCGACGGGCAGCCTGACTTTGCTTCAGCTTGTTAATGGATCTGTTTTGTGATAGCTGTAAGATCTAAACACATTGTGAGTTGGAGTGATTCTGGCTTTTGTGTGGTTTGAAGTCACAGTGCTATTGGTCTTGTACTTTGCTCACAGATACCCACTGGAATGGCCCAGAGCTGCACACCCATTCTCTCCCATGTACTGGAAAACCACTACACTGTAGCATATAGACTGCTTTTTGTTATACCATTAGAAATCTGGGGTAATTTAAACATTCTACTAAAAAAAATCCCTCCTTTTTTAAATTATGGCAAATAGTGGGTTTTTTTGGTGAGATTCCTCAGCCAGTTCTCTCTCTTAAAGAGTGTGTTGGGGGGAGAACTTGCTCCTTAGAAAGTGGCATCTTGTTTTCAAGAAATGGCGCTCTCCATGTTCGTAAGGGTGTATGTTTAGTCAATTGTATCTAATGTTAGTCATAAAAGGGGCATCTACTTTCCTTCTTGTCTCATCAGTATTTAACCATTGACTCAACATCAGCCTGAGAATGTGCTGCTGGGGCAGGATTATTCTCTCAAGGCCTGGCCTTGCAGTCACTTCAACTCACAAAAGTTTTGCTATTGACTTTGAAGGAATCAGACACTTGAAAAATAAGCTTTGTGAAATGATGTTGGTGGCTTAAGCGACAGTGGCACTTACTGGTCCTTCCAGTTCTTGCAGCATTGCATGTTTATGTGGTTTTTGTTTACAATTAGTGCAAAATTTGAAGGCTGACTTGGCTGATGGACTGTTTTTAGCTGGAAAGTTGGTCAGAATTTTTAAAGGAAAATACTATCTCTTGATAGGATTAACTGCAAACCAAAAAAAATTGGTTTCAGATCAGCTCAAGCAAGACTTTTATCTTCCAGTCTTGACCTGAATTTAATAGGTAGCTTTTGCAATTTGAAAACAGTATTAATTAGGAGCTAGACTGTGATTTTTAATTTTTTTTTTATACAGGTGGAAACTTACTTGCCCAGGGAGGCTCAGAATCTATAAATACTATTTATTCTGGACTAACACCAGAAAGAGTAGGAGTTTCACACTGGCTTGGTAATCAATGCCTATTTTGTAACTTGTTTTTCTCTGCTTTAGGAAGCATATCTTTCATTACAAAGAACTGAAACATTTGTATTTCTCTGAAACTTTTGAGTGTATTGTAAATTAATATACTCTGCTTTGATTCCTGAAATTTCATATAGCTGTCACCCCACCACAAGCTCACTGACCCTGTGTAAAATACAGACCTTTCTATATTTAGCAAACTCTCCTCTCATTCTGTTAATGTGGATTGTGATTCTTCACCCCAAGTACTGCAAAGGATACTATAATCTCTCTTTCCCTGTGTTTCCTTTTGATCTTAATATTCTTCCTGTCTTTTATGTTTGGTATGTATATATGTTTTTGTAATCCTTGTCTTGAAGGAACCCCTTTTGTATTCCATGCCCATGTTTGGTTTACTATTAAATGCTGTTGCCGGTGATGATGGTATAATTTCTGGGAAAAGAAAAGGGATGGATGGCCCTCATTCATTAAGAAAAATAAAAAGAGGTCTTTGATCAATACTAACTCTATACATGGATAAACTGCATAGATTTTGTTTTGAGGTGATTTTGTGTGACTTAAGACTGATCAACACAGCTGGTCAGACTAAGGAACTTCTAAATATAAGTTTAAAACATCATGAGAGAGCTGATGGCTCTCCTGTTGTTCTGGAGTTATAGCTCCTTCAGTGCAGGGTTGGTTTGAAGGCAGGCACTCGTGGTCATAGGAAGCCTTGAAAATACTTGTTTGCATGTGTTCAAAGAAGCTGTGCAAGGACATTTTTGGAGTGCTTTAACAAAGAAGGAAAACACAAGAGAATCCTGTGATGTATATTTGAAATTCACTTGCATTCTGGATTTCTGCAATTAATGTTTTCAAGTCTCTCTGTGCAACTAAGAACAAAAAGCGTGTAGAGAAAACATCAAAACTGAGTCTCATGTAATCACAGGAGGTTAGAAGCTGGGATTGTAAGATAAATGTTGAAATACAAATAGTTTATTGTTGCATTTATAGAAGTTGGTAACTCTATTAGTGTGGTTTTGATTTCTTGTTGTCCTAGTGTAGTTTTTAGGTGTTCAATGAGTAAAAATAATATAATAAGCTAATTTTGGGTGATTTTTTTCTAGACACAGTCACTATCTTTGAAAATAAGCTGTGTTGAAGTGCAGAGTTCTTTGCAGGATGTCACTGAGAGGTTTTGTGGCTGAGAATCTGTAGTGGAGGATGTAGGAAGCTGTCTGTGGAATTCCAATGCCTAGGACTTGGCTCTGTGTAACAGCAGAGGGAGCTGGTGCCATGCCTGAGCAGCGCAGGAGGAGGGTTTCAGTGTATGTTTATGTGCACTGCTATAATGATAGGAAAGCACTGAGCACTAGCCTCATGTAGAAGTTTGAAGAAAGAGGGCCCCCCCTAATGTATTATACTATGTCTTTTTAAGGGCTGTTGTCTAAAATAAAATATGTAATTAATTTTGAAGTATTACAGTAGAAATTCTCAGCTCAGAAAAGCTGCAGTTCCTGAGTGTGTGCCACCTGCTCTCCTAAGTGCTTTTCAGATCAGTACAGGAAAGGTATTAGCCTGTGAGGGTATGCTGTCCTTTAGAATTGTTCCTGGAAGAGGATAGATCTGAAGGATACAGGTAATGAGCGATGTGATTAGCAGCCTATTAAAAAAGGCAAACATTTCTCTTTGTCTTTTCCTGCAGTATTTGTTAGCCTACCTACAATTTTGTTAGAGATTTATCCTGGTTATAAGATTTGACAGATTTGTCACCTGAATCATCATCAAAATGTTAGTAATGATGGTGTGGAACCTCTTGGGGAATCTGAGCATTTGTTTTGGATTCTGACCTTGATTTGCTTGCTATACTATAGAATTCTGTCTTCTCTATGTTGTCAGGAAGTATTGCACCCAAAGCATCAATATTTGTTACAGGCTACAGCCTGGGATAGTTCTTGGTGCACTGAAACCTCTGTTTTTCATTGAAAGTGGCTTTTTATGTCTTTTATGGAAGTAGGCAGGTGAAATAAACTGTAAATTTTGAACTTGGAACACAAACCCGAGCATCTGCCCAGAACAAAAAGGTTACTCGGATATTTCCAGCTAGGTAGTTGAAGGGGCATGGCTCGCTAATGAATGAAAGTTCAGCTTGAGAAATGAAAGCTTAGAGTGGGAAGCTAGAATTCAAATTACTCTTCCGTAGTGGGATGGATCTAAGCCCAAGGAAGGGCACTGAAAGGGACCTTTGAATAGTGGCTCTTCCTGTATTTCTCTCTGCACCAGGGGATACCAGACCTTGTTGCTTTGAACCACGTTAAGTAGGTGAGCACCATGACTGCACTGCAAATCAAAACCTGTTTTGAGCTGCTGATCAAGTCCATAGCAGTGCACCACTTTAAATGGAATTGCCGTATGATCTGTGCATTAAAAATGAAACTTCTCAGGAGTGAGCTAAGCCAAAGTGTAGCAGCTTCTGCTGACTTGAGGGGCAGATTACTGACTATGGAAAATATGAGATGTTTTTATTCTCATTGTGCTAGGAGTGATTAAAAAAGAAGCTATTTTAATAGCTGTTCATTTTTTAGAGGCAGTTCAAAGAAGAAAAATCTAGGGGCAGATTATCTAAACACGATTAACTGTCAATTCTTGGGCTGATCTGTAAGCCAAATTAGTCACTAAACAAGAAGTAGGTATGGGAATGGGTGAAGTGCAGAGTATTTAATTTATGTAATTTTGTATGATGTAGAAATAGAAAGACAGAAGAAGAGGTTGATTGACATAAATAACCTACATGGAGAAGGTTGTTTGGTACCCAGAAGACTCGTTCCAGGCTTTTCTTCTCTCTGCCTCAGAATATACTGTTTCCCTCTCTAAGCATTCTTACTTTTAATTTGTGAGATCAAACCCAATTTTTACCTAACCTGTTTTGTAGTCAGTCCTATTTTACAGAATTTGGATGAAAAGCTGACAAACCCAAGATTACATACCTGTCAATACTTGGCAACCCTTGTTCGAAGTTCACCCTAATCTACGTGGTTAAGCTAATACTTCATTGCATTTTCCCTATTATACCATTCTGACTCCCAAATTAGTTTTGATTTACGGGTATTTTTCCAACACAGAAGGGTGAGGTTGACTGCTTTAAAATTAGAGCCTTTCCACATTGCTCAGGAATATGTTTCTGTGGCATTGAGGTAACTTTTTCCAAGTTACACAGTAAGTTCACTGTAGCAACTGCAGCAATGTATGGGAAAGGGTCAAAGTCCTGGGGCTGTGTTGTGTTTCCATGGAGTTTAAATTCCCTGCAGCACCCTCTCCTAATGGTGTCACTGGCAGCGCTGAGAGCTGACAAAGCAGGAGGAGATGTTGCTGGTTGGCTCCTCGCGGGTGACACTCAGGCTGTGCTAAAAGTCTACGTCACTGGTGGCATGGGCAAGGAGGGTAAAGTGACAGTCAATGAGCAGCAGTGCAGGGGTGACTTGCATGCCAAAGGTGCAAATTTACCAGTTGTGCCTGTGGGATGAAATAACTTCACTGGACTTTGTGAGCTGTAGAAGTATGTTTTTTCATACAGGAGTAAATAAAGTGACGTTTCTGTCACAGCTAGATGTACAAATTAGGATATATCTACATTAAACTAGAGCTATGTTTTAAACACAAGAGGCATTTACTCAGTTTGGATCCTGATTCATGCGTATTTCAAAGAGGAGGAATAAATATATTTTTTAGTACAGTATTTAGTCCGTAAAGGGAGTTCTACCCAAAGATGAGTGACCTCATCTGTAGTTGCATGAAAAGAAATCAGAACAGAGCCTCATTTTATGGGGGTTTTTCTTCCACTTTCACAGAACAATTTATTACATAAGCATCGGTAGTGTTATGATCCCTATAAAAAAATAACTGTCTCCTTACTTTGCATTGTTTATAAAATAAGAGCTTTGGCTGTCAGATGTACTACATATTGTGGTAGAATAATAACAAAATAATTGGATGTAAAATGCTAGAATAATCAATATCAGATCTTACTTGCTATTTATTTAATAATTTCAGAGCATGACTTGCTAGTAAAGCCCAAATTCTGCAAAGTACTCCATCATGGTTCAGTTTGGGCTGGGGCTTGGACTGACCCCATGGGGCCTGTCCAAAGGTAGATTGCAGGTCTAGTCCTGCTCTTCACTGGACAAAGTGAAAATTGGATTTGGCCCCTTTTAAGAGATGTTTAACCGAAGTGGAACAAAAGCTTTCAGAAAAGTGTGTTATTTTTTTTATAGAGAACCATGTCATGCAAATTCAAACAATATAACTCAGGTTGATATGGCATGGGGCTGATGTGACAAAGTGTGATGTTGCAATCTAGAGTCCAACCATACTTGGATAGGGGAAAAGTTGGGTCTTACCACTTACTCCTGGGAATCCAAGCCTGGTAACCAGGTTGGTGTGGTTCTGGGGCTGTGCTCAGTCTAACACCTCTAGGACATGTGTTTGGCTTAGACTTGCTGGTGGAGGTCTTCACTTATTCCTAGGTAATGCACCCCAAGATGGTATCTGAAGGGGTCAGAAGTTCCAAGCAAATGTATCTTCTTTATAGCCACGTTTGATAAGCCACTCCTGAGAGTCCTTTAAATCCCAATGAGCAGTAGCTGCTCTGTGCAGTGCGTTTGCATCCATGCCCAAGGGCACCCTGCACGTTTGTCTGTGTGTTCAGACAGAAGCTCCCTCCTGCCACACAGCAGGACAAGTGTTTGTGCAGCTTCAGTTTAGGGGCTCTCTTGAGAGAGCTATGGCCAGTCGTTACCCAGACAGGTGTGTTCCATGGCATGTTTGATTAATCTGGCTCAGTGGGTTTCCTACAGCACAGGTGTCTTTATGACTGCAAGCCACTGATCTGACCTAGTGTGCTCAGTTTACATGTAGCAACAGTTTCCTTTGCAATTTCACCGAAGTCACTGGAATTGACAGGAATTGGATGAATGTAATTTGTTTATGGTGGTTTATATCTGATTCCATCATTTTCTTACGGATTTCACCTTTGAAGGCAGTAGCTCAAAAGTAAGAGTATACAGACACACTGCTCTGACTAATTCATTTTTAGAGCATGCCACTCCTTTAAGAAGGCAGTTTGTATCTCTCGAAAGCTAATGGCATAGCAGAAGGAGCTGGGATGGAGTGGTGGGATGCCTGGACCCCTCTGTGGAGACTTACGGTGTGGCAGAGCCTATTCCCCTCCCTGCTTGACCTTCTGTGCCCTGGTCAGCAGCCTGAGACCTGGCTTGGGAGCAGTGAGGTGAAGCAGGAGGCTGGAGTGTCCCGCCCCATCCCTGCTCTGGGCACTGGAGTCTCACGGTATGAGCCGGTCCCGAGCTCGGCGTCCGCGCCGGGGCTGACCGGGAGCCGCTCCTGCTCTTCCCAGCGGGATCAGTGGCTCGGCTTCCTGCAGACACTCCGCAGGCGGCTGCGGCTCGCAGGCGCAAAGCCCTGGCATTTATTTGCTCTCCCCTAGTGTTTCCCTCGCTGTGCTGATGTAACCAAGGCCATTGCATAATAACCTAGTCCTCAAAATTACTTTCTCGTAGTTTTTGCCATGTGAAAGGAGTGGAGCCATCAATGCTGGCGGTGTCCATAGCCAGAGCTGCTGGAACATCTGACTCCTTTGCCTCGGACAAGCAGCTTCTCGGTCTTACTCTGTTCAATAATGGGAATTGCAGAAGTGTGAGTACACACTTTTGTATTGGCTGAACAGATTAAAAAAAGGCAGTTTTCCAGACAGAGCTCTTACTTTTGCTAGACTTTTGCTTTTGTTTTTATTAACAATATGGGTCTGTAACCACAGTGCTGCAGCGAAGATTTTTTTTATTTTAGGAAGTGACCTAAACAGCAACAGCCTTTACGCAATTTTCCAAAGAAATGTAAAATAACAAGAAGGATTTCAGTGCTAAGTGGCATTTCAGGCTCTCTTTCAGATGTTAGGAACAGCTCTGTCAGACAGGAATAAATCTGCTAAAGCCAATGGAATTAGTTTGGTCTAAATAAGATTATAATTGGTCCTTTTTGTTTCTGCATTGCTCAAAAATAAATCCCAGTAAAAAACTTGAGGTCAAGTCTCTTCCTAGCTATGCCAGAATTATGTTGAAATTGGGGGAAATTGCCCCAAATTCACACTGTCCAATACCCTACAGCGTAAAAATGGTTGAATATACATCTGTATTTCTTAAGTAGCCCTTTCAGAACTTGACTTGTAATTAACAATTCTAGTCTCTTACTAGAAATACTATTTTGTTGTCTTTTTTGAATTCCTCGATGTCACTGCAGACATTTCTTCCCTTGAGCTGTCCCAAGGTAGCAGATTTCATAGGCTGACCACGGCTGAATTGAGGTTTTGGTTCTGTGTGTTGTGGAACTGTTAGTCAGATACGTTGCTCTGGTCCAAATTTGGATCTGAACTCCCTCAAAGAGTGGGGATATTTGGAGGATTGTTTTTGGTTTTAAACCCGTGCAATTTTCTTGTTCTTATAAACAGTATTAATTTGGACTCACTCTGTTAACATACAGCCTAATAGCAGAATAGCTGCTACTATCAACACATAATCATAAATATTTCTACTAATAGCCCAAGCCTGACATTCTGACTCTAATTAATCTGATTATGCTTAATAATAAATTGTAGTAATGTTTTGGACATATTTTTAACTGGTGTGGCTGCTAATCAGTTTTGCTAAAATGACATTCACTGGGCTAGGGATTTACCTTGCTTGAAGGCAGTATTAATCCCTGGATAAAAAGATGACTCTGTATTTCTGGAATCTTAAGACTTACCTTTTTTTTCTTTATTCTTTGTAGTGCAGTGAGGTGCATTGAAAGAAATCAATTTATGGGAAACAGTCTATCTACCGCATGAAAAATAGTTTTGGGGTAGGTCTTCGTTTATTTTGGCTGTCTGAAGTCTTTGATGAGTTAACAGCTGTGTACTTAAAGCAGAGAAACGAGAGCTAAACTGGTGGACCTGTGACCATTTATTGTCACAGAAGCAGTGAAGAGCCTGTGTCTAATGCAGGCCTATGTTTGGAGGCAAATTTTGTCTAGCGAGGAAGGGCTGAAAACAGGAAGCTGGTTTCCATTCTGGTTTCCCAGAAGAGTGTGTCAGTTTTGGCTCCAAAGAAGGCAGAGAGTAGACATAGAGCTTTTACCTGTTTTTTACAGGATATGCTACTGCACTCTTGCCTGATACCTATTTCGTGGAATGTAAATGTTCTGCAAATTTGCCTTCTAGCACTGGTTTGCTATGGAAACTTGTCCAGCATCTTTTATGCTCTGGCAAGATAAGGCTTTGTGAGACCTGCAGGTGCCTGCAGGACTTGTGGATGGTTGACTTTGACCAATGTGAAATGATGGTTTCACATTCAGTGCCTTTGCTGAACTACTGCTGGTGCAAACTGCCTCCACAGAATAAGCCCAATGTAAACTTTTCTTAAAGGATTGAGGAAAAAAGTCAGTCTCTGGCAATGAAATGCTGTTTTTATTTTAGGCATCTCAGTGTATGAGTGAGGAAGTAATCTGATTAGTACACTTGCTAGAGAAATGAACCAATGGGAAGGTGAAAATATTAGTAAAAGATAGAGTTGATTTATACTCAAACTGGCCTTTAAATTTGCAATATATGCTGTAAGAACATGCTTATATAACCTCTATTTCTATTCATAAAGGTTTATGTGGGTCTATATTGAATTATGCATTTAAAATTAATCCACTGAGGCAGCCCACTGAGATGCCACTTCTCGTTTAGTAACTGCATTAAGGACTTTGTGCTTCATTTAGAAACGGTGAGAAGCTTGCTTTGTGCTGTGGAGAGGAACTGGCCTGCCAGATTCAGACTGGCTATTATAGGGTCTTTAAAACAACCATCTCTCTCTCTCTCCCAAGTTACCGGTAAAACTGTATTCTTGACTCGTGTGACCTGACTCATGCAGCTTGGCTGAACCTGACAGACCCAACTGACTTGTGTCAGATTCTTAGAAGAGATCAATGAAGATTTTCTTCAGGGGTTGGCAACAGCTGATTCTACCTTTGCGAGGCTGTGGGGGACCCAGAATGAACAGCATTAGGTAGATAGACGCATTAGGTTTTTATACCAGTAGCTGTAATTCAGATTTATTAAGTGTTTGGTTTGTGTGACTTTCCAGTTCCTCAGACATTGCAAAAGGGTCAAGAGGTCTTCTAGATGTTTACATGAATTTTGTTTTAAGAAATCTTAGACTCTTAGTTTGTCTGATTTGCATTCTTCAGAGTGCAATTATGCTGCAAAAATGGCATTGTGAGGCTCTGTGTTGTGTCTGAATTAAACTTCTTTAGCTCAGAAATAAAAGCGTACTAGTTCTGCATATCCACACTAGTGTAAAATACAGATTGACATATCTACAAAGCCTATCTTGTTGATCACAAAAAATGACTTGTTGTGGGAATGAGTACCTTTATTGACTCCGGGCAAACCTGTTGTCTTCTGCTTTTGGTTGTTATTATTAAGATAGTGCTTTGTGGCCTTAGTTTAAAAAACTTGTGAAATACCTGGCAAGGCTCAGTTTGTATTTCTCATTCTGGAAACTGTGTTCATACTGCCAAAATATTCAAGTGTCTTTTGAATAATTAAGAAGTCAATTCTGTGAATACTGACACTGAAGAAGTTTTCTCCCATACAGAGTTGTGTATCTTCTCTTCCATATTTCCCACTGCATTTGTTCCCTATCCTTTGTATTCTCCACTCCACCTTGCAGACAGTCCAGAGCCACCAGAAAGTTTACCACCTTCTCTCTGTCTGCACCTGCATGTTGGGTGATTGGCTGGCAGGTTGAAATTTGAAAGGAGGTTGTAGAAATGTCAAAAAAATTGGTTAAAAGTCAGCCACCTTGTTCAAAACTTCTCAGAGATGATGGACAAGCAGGACCATATTGTAAGTGAAGTTCTGTATAAATCCAGGCTAAAAGTATAAATAGTTGTAAGAAGAACATTCTCTCATTTTTATGTTGTCTCCATTTACCAAACTTGTTTTGTTTGCTGCTTTATTTTTGTGTGAGAGAATTAATATGTGTGATTTACTGGGGGAAGCTAAGTTGAAGAAAGGGATTTTTATGTAAGTACAGAAAGTGCTTATTCCCCTGATCATTTTTATCTGCTACAGGATTAAATTCCATAGTCTAGATTCAGCTGCTATAAAAATGTTGTCTCTTGCATGTGTGACTGTGCTCTACTAGATGAAGGTTTCACTGCTGCAGGGTGTCACGCAGCCGGTCTCAGAGAGGACTTCGACTGTCAGGGTAGATACTTTAAGTAAAATGCAGTAGGGTAAATAACATCTTATATAATAGATATTATTTTAAAACAGTCTAGCCTTTGACACATATGTGACAAAATTAGGACTGAAATCCTCAAAATTATTTAGATGTCTCATTAATGCAATGGAGAACTCGATGTCTGAGTATTTAGGGACCTGAAGTTAAATCAGAAAATAATGAACATCTTGAGGACAGTATTGTACAAGATTAAAATAGATCAGAAACATCTTCCTTTAAGTCTCACCATTTTAAGGACTCCTTATAGGTTTACTTGTGTTTAGGTTAAAGGTGAATAAGATCATAAAATTAAATGTTCATTTTGATATGTGAAAAGCAACTGGTTGCATAACTATAACATAACTAGTTATGAAACCTGTATTTTTGTCCTCTGCATCCTGAACATCTGTGGCCTATATTTAATTGTAGTTTTCATCTTCAATTTGAAGAAACAATGTTTAGCCTGAAGACAAAAGTGATCTGTGTAGTGAAATCAGCTAAATAGCGTGGCCAAGTCTCACTTGCTAATGGAAAAGGCATTTTTTTACATGTTCTAACTTAAAAATTTTATTCATTAGATAGTTTAAATGCAGTTAAGACTACTCCGCTGTTCTGAACAATGTGGAGGATGAAAGTATTAAGACATGGAGGGATTGTAACTCAAGAGAAACAGGTGCATAATGATAGAAATGTGGGGCCATATTGCAGCATCAATTTTTAAGCAGAAATCTGTACTGATTCCAGTAGGAAGTACTTCTGGTGAAATATTGATGAAATGATGTGACATGACCCATGGGTAGGAAATAATGAAATGTGCGAACTAAACAGTAGGGAAAATAATATGAAATGCAGAGCCAAAAGGAATGAGCAACTTCAGAAGTAATACTCCTGAAAATTCTGGAGAATGATATAGAAAGAAGGTTTTATATAGGGTGACAACATGACAATGTCATCACCTTTCCCTCAGCAATCCATACAGCCAGATAGCTTCAGGCCAGATTTGCAGCTGTGATCTGCGCTTCACAGTTGGTCTATATAATGGACTGGATAAGGTTTCCATTTCAGTCAGCCTCCTTTTTTTTGACTTGTAATTCAAATCCAAATGCTAATCTGCATTTGTGACTCAGAAATCTCTAAGTGACATCCTTACCAAAGAAAGAAAAGATGGAGCCTTCATGTAGAAATAGAAAGGTGATGTTTGAAGGATGTTTCTTAATTTTTAAAATGCAGGTAGTCAAAAACTTCTGAGATGTTTGTGTTCAATTTGCTTCCACACATTGTAGCTGTTAAATTCAAGGTCTCCATAGGCTTCTTAGCCCATGTCTGAGTTGCAAATCAAGTTGTCTGCAAGTATACACTGCTGAAAACAAAACAGGTTAGGAAGTTTTAATTTTAAAACAAATTCTGTTGTTAGATGTAAATCTCAGTTTTCCCAGGTGCAATCTTGAGGAGGGGTCTTGAGGTAAAACTACAGTTTGCTCCAAACACAGTATGATTTATTTCCACAGAGATAAGGAATTCTAAACTCCAGTTTCTGCCTGCACCTCAGGAAATAGATAGTCTGTCTTGGGATGGACTGTTCAGTAATGAGGTCTTGTTCGTAGCCATGGCATTAAACAGCGTTATCAATGAGGTGTCCCAGTTAACTGAATTGAAGGTGGAAGTATTTCCATCTGCTGTTTAAATGTAGCTTCTTGTATTCTGCCAGAGACATAATAAGCATTTTGAGAATTTTCTAACACATTGCCATTCATTTCCCCACATTTGATCTGTAGATTGAAAAGAACACAAAAAAGGAACCCTCAAACATACGCCAATAACGCATGCATATTTATGCAACCAGCAGTTCCCTCGTTGAAGGAGAATACTCAAAGAATTAAATTTCATAATTTTCTGAAATAGCAAGGACATTTAAAGAGCATCTGTGGATTAGTCTGAGTAAGTTTGTTCTGTGAATTGCTTAAAAAGAAAACAGACTCTTCCTAGGTATTGCAACAAATTGTTCGCAGCACTTCAGCTTAATACAATAAATGAAAATTCAGAGGAAGCAGCACAATATTGGATGAACCTGGTTCAGAACATTGGCTCAGGCCACAAAGCAAGTAATTAACAAGCTGAATGAAGCATTTAAGCCCACGCCTTATCATTTATGTAACTAACCTTTGAGTTCTGGACGCACTGGTATGCTGCAGTGAAGCCTACACAGTATTTCTTTTATGTGTGTGTATTGAGCAAACGAGAAATGTATACCCTGCCATTTGTTTTTCACATTTTCAGCACTTATCAGAGTTCTCTGGCTGAGTGATCTTATATTGCAAAAATGTATGCCTCTTGGTCCTTTTTTCTGTAGTGCTGTATGAATCTAGACAAGCCTCAGCCTTGTTGTGTGTGGGGAGATGTAGTCTACTTTTAAGGGTGCTTTTGAGCTTGTTTAAAGCATCATTAGTAGCACTAGAAAAGAATTAATTGAATGCCACTTTTCACCGAAGAAGTGAGCCACAAAAAGAGTGACGGCGATTCTGCAAAATCTTTGTTTATGGAGGCAGCCTTCAAAAACAGCTTTGAAAACAAATCAGGAATGCTGTGAACCAATGAGGTCTCAAAAGGCGTAGTTTCCATCCTTGTCGCACATCTGTTTTACCCATCCTGAGAAATACTGGGCATGTTAGGAGTGCTGAGACTGCTGATGACAACATTAGTTTCCTACAGAGCTTGTGAGATAGAAGTGGAGTTTAACATCACCTCTGCACTTGGGAAATGAGTAATTTTACTTATTAATGCTCTCACTTTTGTCTCTCCCTCCTGTTCTTTTCCCCATCGCTTTATAACCAGACTTATTTGTAACTCTTGTGAGACAAACACCATTTCTCCTTGGCAGGAGGAAAATAAAATAGCATACTTAACACGGTTATATAACACACTGCTACACATGCCTAAAATGAGGTCATTTTGATTAATATATTTATCTGGTGTGCAGCTCTAACAGGATTGTGATTAAAAGACCACCATTTTCTTTAGTCTCTTTGCAATAGTCTTCAGTTTTTGTAACTAATATCCCCGAACCTGATGGGAGTTAGTTGCTGGTTATATCATGATTTGTGCCCTTGGGCTATGGTCCTAGCCCTCCAAACCTTGGAAGATCAATGTAGTCTGGAAACACAATTTCATTTCTCTCTTCTTTCTTCTGTCAGCAGTTAGGTAAGAATTCTGCACTAATTATGTTTATTAGAAGTAAGCCAGCAACATATGCATAGGAGGAGGAAAGAGAACGGGGCAAACTGTGGAATTCCTTTAAGTTGGAAATGTTGCTGGATGATGGAGAAAGTAAAAAGATGAGTGATAAAGCCAGTTACAGTGAGCCAGGAGAAAAAGTGGAGCACCACAATGCAGATGTCTCTAGTATCATCTGTAGGAATTAGAGAACCGGTAGAATCTGCTTTTGGAATACAAGCAGATGTATTTTTCTTTTGGGACATTGAACTGCCATTCTTCAAAGTTCTGACGCATCCAGTTCTATTTCGGTTTAATGCTTCCTAACTAGACATGTTAGGCGGCTGCCGCTCAGAAGCCAACATTTAAAAACACTGTGGTTTTCTGTTCGACTCTTTCTGGCAAAAAGCTCGTTTTTCAAGTACTTGCTCTAACCTTTAGTTACCCTGGTTGCATAACTGGAAAGCAGCATCCCACCATGCACTTCTGTGACCCAGTTGTGCCTTTCCAGTACTGACTTTATGAGTTATGAAAGGTGTGTCTGCCACATTGCTACAGAAACGTTTACTCTACTGACCCTGATTTCCTAAATATTATATAGTCATCATTCACTAAGGAGTAAAAAACAATGTAAAAGCATGTGAAAAAGACCCCTAATTCTGCTATGTTGAAAATCCTTGTGTATGCTCTTTAGCCCTGATAAGTGTTTGGACTTCTCATTGACAAAAAAAAATATTTGCAGAACCGATTTTAAAATCATTAATGCTTCAGTAATCTTTCAAAATGAATTTTAGATGGTACATTCAGTACTAATAGTCACAGTACAAATCATTGACTCATCCAAGGAAGAGCCTGAATAACAATTGCTTTGTTGAACTGATTTGCAGTCTAAGTTGTGATGTGCAGCTTTCACATTTTCTAGACTGTCTGCAGACTTGCTAAAATCCTTCCACATTATCATATCATCTATTACCCTGTATTCTACTCATGATAAAACCTCCCCATGGATGAGAATGAATTTCTAATGTCACATGGAGAAAACTGTTTATTGCTAGCATTACTTTTACAAAATCTTTCTGTAGCTCATAGAAAACACAAAAGAGACGCGCTTGGTTTTCTTTGCCATCACATAATACAGAATAAGTCAGTTATATAAATAAAGTCATTTACATAAATAGCTTAATTCTCCTTTCATTTACATGGAATTATAAATGAAGAGCAGATCTACTGAAACAAAAGATGTTACACTAGCATAAACCCGGTATTGACAACATGTGCATACTTTCATTATATAGATTCTTTCAGCCAGTGATTTTTGGGCTTTAACAACTCGAGTGTCATCCTATCCTAAGAAATAAAGTATTCAGTATGTGGCAGCTGAAGTCTGGTCTTCATAGCAAACTTGGTCTTTATATCAGTTTTCTAGTAGCCTCTGTATATTAGTTTTTGGTATCAATATACAATTTATCTGCATAGTTAAAATATAACATTACTCTTGTCTAGTAAGCATGATGTAACCAGTTCTGTTGTGTAGGTTTTAGAGAACTTGGTATTAGTGACTGATGATAAAAGCCTGTTTGAAAATCAGAAAGACCTTTAAAAACCTATCCTAGCCCTACAATAGTTTAGTAATGCAGTTTCTATCTTCTTTCATCTGTCCATGTGGCCAAGAGGCTGAGAGATGGCATTCCTTACCTTGTCCTTGGTTGTGAGTAGTATGGTGCAAAGACCAGGCAATCCATGGTTCCTACAGTAGAGGCTAAAGAACTGTTGAAACGAAGAAGTCAGCACCTCTTTTGAAGATAACTGTTACCATTATACCTTTCACCCAGCCATACAGAGAACCATGGCACACTAAGAGATGTTCCAACATTTTGTGGCATCTCATACATGGAATAAAAACATATTACTGATAACATTTTTGAAGCTGTGGCAGGTCACAGCCAGGAGCTGTCCTATGGCAAGCCCTTCCCTTTGCCCAGTATGGCACAGGGTTCTGATCCTAATCACAGCAAAGTCAGCACAGGGTCTTGTGTGAGGGAACTGGGGAGCAAAGGCTGACTGGAAGCAGTGGTTTTCCTTTAACTGCTTTACAGGATAGAAATAATCCAAAATTGCTAATGATCATTTTAATATGAAGCATTATGTAACTGTTGATGACTTTAGTGTATTTCAAATATCATTTGAATCAATCTGTGTAGGTACACTGTTATAAAAAGAGGACATAGTGAGAAAGTAGTTGGGAAATATTTTGCTATCCTGTATTTGGGTTAAATTCTGTTTCATATTGCATCTAAACCCCTCTTTTTTATAACCACTCTTAAAGCTTTCAAAACTAAAGTTATGACTTAAAAACAATAGTTTAAATCAACACATTCCCAAAAAAAAGCTTTAGTTTTGACTATTTACTATTTCCTGATGAAAATGCACTTTAACCCAAGCTTCCTCTGATCAGACACAAACATATTTTGTTACATAGCAGAGGCCTTGACCTGAGTTGTAGGCTCACCATAGGCCTTAGCCTGTGCCCTGGATTCTGAAGTAAATGAGCCTGAACAAGCTTACCTAAGAGGCCAGCAAGGCAACCTCTGACCCCAGCAGTGGCTGGGGCTTAGGTAGCAAGTCACAACTATGATACATCTTGCTTAAATGACAAGGCAAAAGAAACAGCCCATACACATGTAACTTGCAAAAAATTTTCAAGTCTTCATATTTTTTGTAGAATAAACTCTTAATATTAGGTTTATGAATAAAGGTATTGACTAGTTTTCTTTGTGAAGTTGAGTTTGATAGCCCTATGGAACTTCTTAAATGGTCATCACTGAAAACAGTCCTTTCATTACCACACAGACACAGCTTAAATGTGGCTGGGATGCATTCTTGTGTGAGACTGTAAATGAAAAGGTATCCTGGTCATAGGTTTAAATCACAGCAACCTGTAAAGCAAATAGTAATGCATCAGAGGAACCAAAGCCCAGAGAAGTGCAGAGTAGTACAGTAAGTCAGGCCTTCTTCAGCTCCCATTATTTTTACTTTACCACAGCAACAAAGGAAGAGAGGAGAGGAAATAAAACCAAACCCAAAAAACCCAAAAAAAGCAGCAGCACTCTCTTACAGCATCTGAGGTTTGAACAACTTAATTTCTATGGTTTGGCTTCTTCACTTCAAGTGTTGTTGTGTGACTGCAGGATCTAGGAGTTGTTCTTTGTTCCTTTATCTAAAACACCTACAAAAAGCAGCTCTCGTGTCATATTTGTTCACCTTAGTAGTTGTTATGCAAGCCAAAGAGTAAAGAACACAAAAATTTTAATTAGGAAACAACTCTCCACACAGACTTTGTTGGTACAACATAGTTATAAGTACATCTACAAACACATACAGGTTCTTTGGACTATGATTTTTTAAAATATATTTTATATGACAATGCAAACAAATCCAGAAAAAACAAATTACTTCCAACTTATATAGAGGTAGCTGAACAGTACTCTGTCCAGTGATATGAGAATATAACTTTTCATTTCAAGTTCATTACAGTGCACAAAAGGATGTTTTACAAACAAATGGAATATACAAGTCCACAAAACTCTTTATTTAAAATGGCTTGATAGATGTATTTCTGGCACTCTTGTAACCACATAGCTTGATGGAATTAAATTGGACAAGTATATGGTTCCAAATTAAGACATCTTACACAGATAGTCTTTTGCTCCTCATTTTTGTACTTCTCCCGTTCCTCATCAGGGAATTATAGAGGCTATTACATTGTTTTTGCTACACTTCTGCTCTGTAAACCTTTGTTCTGCAAATTGAATGTAAAGATTAAAAGGTGCATATGTTTTATATTTATAAAATATATGGCTATGACTATTAAAAGCTCAAGAATGGCAATAACAGAATACAGGCACTTCTATGTGAGGGTTACTTTAGACCTTATGAAAATCCAACATTAGTAAGCACTTCACATGATACCTGGATGAGTAAGTCAATGTAATAGTTCAGGTTTTTATTATCCACCATTTTAATCCTGTCTAAGCAGATTAATTTCTTTCTTCTTTCAGACAATATTTATTTAGCAAAGTGTTTCAAGAGAGTGACTTTGCTCAAACTACCATTTCTCTATAGCCGTAAGACTTTCAGTGATTTACTGGGCTTTGGAATAAACCCCAGCTCCTAAACTATGTGCTGCACTAGTTATAATTTCAGTTGTGAATTGAATGAGAGCTAAGCAGGGGTTGAAAAGAGGGATTGTGTTCATTTGATGTAGGACTCGGGGGAAATGGGGGAGCACTACCCTAAGTGCATATAGTCCATGGGGTTTTTATGCACAAAAACCCTATAGTTAATTTTCACTTCCTTTTTTAAATAAGTGTTTGTGAACATGTTCTCAATTCCTAAACATTGCATTTAAATACAACTCCCATCTGTCATTGATTTAAACACCAGTAAAACTTCAGCACCAAGTAGATAAAAGAAAATTTCTCACAATGAGAACAATGAGCCATTGGAAAAACCTTCCCAGGGAAGTGCTCCCAACACTGGACACTTGTAAGCTTTGGCTGGATAGCCTGCTGGACCATCTTAAGTAGATCATGCTTTTGCCAAGAAAAGTTGGACCCTTCTGCCAAGAGGTCCCTTCCAACTTGGGATTCTATGATTCTATAAAAAAACCATCTAAAACAGAACTCAACTCTATGAAGCTCTTTCTCTATATCAGAGATTAAGACTGACCTGCTACATCCAAATCCACGTGGGTTTTTTTTTTAGACTAAAACAATCTTTGGATTAATAAATCCATGGTTGAGGTGTTCTGTCAGTAAGCAGTCATACAGGACAGACGGACGGGCCGAGCAAAGTATCAAGCCATTCAGTCTGACAGCTGGCATCTCTTATTGCTACAATGTAATGGAAGATATCAGCACTTAAAGTAATTACAGAAAAAAAAGCAAGAGGAACTTTAAAACTAACACCACAATGTCACTTAAGACTTAGCATAAAGGCCTATCACACCATTTTATCATTTCAATATTAAAACTACTGAACTACTGTCTAAGCAGCCTATGCATTACTTATGCCTCCACAACGATTAATCAATACTTCTGACCACACAGGAAATGCAAGTTTGAGTCATGATTTGGTTTGTTGGGTTTTTTTTTGTTTTTAGCAGATGAGCAAGACTGGTTATAAAACTGGGTTTGGTGTCTAGAAAAATGTGAGCAGCTTAAATAAAATACTCCCCCAATTAGTATTTTATCTGATCAATGCTGTTTCTATAATTAAACTGAAGGTATTTTTAAACCTGTTCAGCTGTTTATTCGTCCTTGTGATAAATGTTGCATTTACATCCTTGTACTTATTTATGCAACTGAAAAAAATCAGTGATAGTGTGGCATATCTAGATTTTTGTGGTTTTAAACATCATTACTGAAACTTTACCATCTCAACATAATGAAGGCTAAGGGCACTACTTATGCGGTTTTTCCTGGACAGGTTTGTGTTCTCCAGCAAATATCTTTCTCAGTATTGTTTTTCATTTCTGATGGAATTTGTAGACTTTAGCCATTAATGCAGGATGTGTGGCCATAGAGCAGCCGGAAAGAGAATGCTATTGTACATGTACAGATGGAATTTTGATTTGTTGTGCATATGCACATCACCTGTTTGCATTACATGCAGTAGGTCCAGTGTTTCCAGGTTGCAACACATGCACTGGGCATTCACGATGCAGGGCACATACACAAGTGTCTGCTTAGGAGATTCTGGCAGCTTTACTCAAGGCTAATATTCAAGGCAGAAAAGACAACATTCCTTTTTAAAATTTTCCATTACCGTTTCTAAAACAACAAAATAGCATGAGTATGTAGAAGACACAGCATGCAGGATAAAAAAATAATGACATCAGTGAGAAAACAGTTTAAATAAGATATTTAAGGTCTTTTTCTCACAGATAAGAGTAAGAAAATTGGAAGCTTTTTTTTCCTGTGGGAGGGATATGAGACCCTTATGCTCTGCAATAATACATAATGATTTATGGAAGAATTGCATTGAATGCAGCTTCACTTCCAAACAAGTAGAAATCGCTTTGTTGTTGACTTATGAAGACAAAATGCCATAGCAGGTGTCAGCCACCATCACTTGGTACTGTTCAGAACATGTAGGTGTTTTTATACATTGTTTACAGCATGCCAAGTACCACCCATGGAGGAAGTGCAGCAATCCAGCAGTATGGAAGGAAGTCATAACATTTCTAAAGTAGCTCAATGCAAACAGGATACAGATTTCATGTGCACCACAACAGTGAAGCATGTTTGTCTTCCATTTGTTTCTTTGGTACCCTTATAAAAAAGCTCTAGAGAATTTAACAAAATGGGAACAAAGGTAGCTTTCTGGAAATGTAACAGTATGGAAATTACTTTTAACAAATATTTCTGATGCGATAATGGAAAAACACACTGAAAAATGACATTAAATTCTACTGCTTTTTTTTTTTTTCATAGAGGCATGAAATGGCAGAGTGCTATCGTGGGTAAAAAATCCAAAGAAATTTATAGCATTCTCATAACATAACATTCTCACTTCATTCTAGTTTTTGCCACTGAAAAGGAAAAGAGTAGCTTAGAATAAAAGGCCCAGTTTTTCTCATACTGAAATCAGTGAAAGTCAAAATCAGATGGAGGTAAGAGCAGTCCCAGAAAGTAGTACACTGTAAGCAGTAAAAGCAGCAAAACAGGTATACAAACTGTTGATTTAAAAAAAATCAGAATCAATATACTTCCTGTTCTCATTTCTGCCCTATTTTTACCTGCTTTATAGCTAGGTATCATACTAAAATTCACTTGCTTTCCTTGGGAGATAACTATTATTAGCAACACTACCCAATCTCTTAAGAGAAAAGCAATGGCTGGGTAGAGATTTGAAGCTAACAGAAACCTGAAGATTGCGGTGAAATAAATAGCATTTATTACAACATATTCCTTCTTATGTGACACGAACTGCCTTCTGAGTCCTACAGTTCAAAATAACTCTCCCCTCCCCCTCCCATACACACACTCCAAAGCCAAATCTCACCAAACAATTAAAAGAAATAAAACTCATCTTAACAGCAACAAGAGTTGATGGGGGGAAAAAAAAAATCTATGTATTAACCTACAATGAAATGACACCAGTACTTCCAGTTTTCTCTAGGATAAGCCACTTTTCATTTACTGCAGCTCTCTTTGCAGTTGTTTGTAGCCATTGTCCATTTTTGCAAGAAAGAGTTCAGATATAAATTCAACTTCAAGTTATTCTGTTCTGTGAAATATTAGGGGATAGATCCTTCTGTCACCACTATAGTCAATTCCCACTGACATCAACCATCAGTACTTGAATTTACCTAAGCACTTAAACAGTTATGCTTAAACAGGTGCTTGACTGTTTGGTTGTATCAGGAACCTCGCCACAAGCATAGGATCAACCTTCAACAGCTCTGCTTGAATTAACTCAGACAATCTGTGTATTCAAAGACTCCGAGGCAGGATGTTTCGGGGGGGGGGGGG
>VZTE01005089.1:47531-63404 GCA_013397775.1 Eulacestoma nigropectus | reverse complement strand
GGGGGGGGGGTTCTTAAGCTACAGTAGAACTGGGAATAAGTAGAAAAACATTTGAGAACTGATAACTGAAAAATTATCACAGCAGTTGCTTGTGCACTGCTAGAATCATCATCTTTGCCCCCAGTCATAAATACAGGGTAAAAACACTATAAATAGAGCAGCTCACTTTCCTTTAGTGAATGAACACATAAATAATATACACTTTGAAACAAAACAATCATAGTGCAAAAATAAATTATCAAAGAGAAGTTGTGAACATTATTTTACACAATGCTATATAAAACCTGAACCATTTGAATAAAAGACTTTGCAGTTCACTGAAATAATGCATTAACCTTATTATTTCTGCTTCACATTAAACTGCACAGTTTATCCTTTATCCACTAAAAAATAAAAAGAAAATAAATTAAAAAAACCTTAAGATTTTTAGAAGGTTTATGGCAAACAAGATCACTTTTTGTTCTATCACATTTGTTACTAATTTAGCAGTGCAGTGATTGAATACTCATCTCAGTTCCAAATGGAAACTATTGAAGTATCCATAAACATCCCCTGCTCTTTATAACTCATTCTCTTTGAAACTCAGGCTTGAAACATCCTGACACTCAAATCTGTAAGACATTATTGCAGTTAGATGAAGTTACAAAACACAGTCTGCAGTCAAGGACTGTGGGAGACTTTCCAGCTCTGCTCCTCACCATCACCGTGATCTTGTACGAGACATGAATGTAAGGACACGTCTGATGCCATTCAAGCGGTCTTTGAGGGATTTCATGGCAAGGAACGGGAGCTGAGCTCTGTTCTCAAGTGGAAGGACAGCCAGGACCCACCAGCACCAGGCTGGCCCATTGGGGTTAGCCTGCAGTCAGGGGGAAAACAAAAAAATTAGAAGTCAGGATTCATACAGCTAGTAAGGTCCTGGTTTTGAGGATTTAACTCTAAAAACAGTTTTTGACAGCAATGTAGCAAGTAGATCATTTCATTGCCAGCCTAATGGCTTGTGATTACAGGTTGGCCTGAAACAGACTACAAACAAGTGGCACCTTTCCTAAAAATAGGATGTTAAAGGCATTTCTATTACTAACAACAATTTATAGGCTGGGCCTTCTGGATTTTTTAAAATCTGTTTTTTCCCCCATGTTATTACTGACCCAGCTCTTTAGGATTTCTGCCTTCCTTCTCCATACTTTATGAAGCTACTTCATATTTAGCTCTTGTTGTTATATTGTTATTTTAGGACCCCACCATTTGCAGTCCTTTAACAAAAGTAATAAGTTTCCAGCTGCCTATTTACTCTCATTCATTAATTGGGGAAGTAGAGCAGGCAAAAAGGCAGTTCAGTCTCCTGGGATTAATGCAGTGAGATAAATAGTCTCAGAAAGTTATCAGCATTAAATATGAGCTTTTCCTTTGCAACTGTGCTACCATTGGTGTGTTGGTGTGTGGTGACAGAATTTAGAGGCTCAGTTTACGTGGGGTAAATACAGAATGTTCATATTTTTATCTTAAAACACAATGCCTGCCAGCTTATCGGATAGCCCTGCTATTTCTGTCTCTAAAAGTTACATAAGCCACTGATTCTGGATACCTGTGGGTCAGGATCCTTAGCCGGCATTGGACCAAAATGACTGAGAATTCGACTTTTGAGTGCTTGCTTGAGGGAGTTAAACCACATATAAGCCTGATCATAGACAGAGTCATGGAGAACAAGTAACGCAGCATACTCTTGTCCTTGCACCTAGAATGAGAAATGAGAGGGGGAAGGTTACTGTTAGTTCAGTCTGCATATTGGGGAAGGCATAGCATTTTTACGATTTTCTGGAGTGGATAGGGGAAAGGAAAAGGAAAAAAAAAGCATGCCAAAAAATTTCTGGGATACATACTGAGAGCTCATTTGGTGTTTCCCCTTCTGATGCCCCTCCCCTATCCAAATTCTTTACTTCGCCTGTATTCTAAACAAAAAATATCTATTTGTAGAATTTGCACTTTCTGGATTGTTGTATGAAAAAACCTTCACACAAACACCACACAAAAATGGAAAAAAGGCTATGCAAACCTTTTTTTTTTAAAAAAAAAAATCAGTAGAGCTTCAGAGTAGACATTTTATCATCCCATTACATACCAAAAGCTCTTAAGAACTAATGCAAGCAATTTTGAAGGTTTTGGTGCACCCAATCCTGCTGCTTCTTACCTGTATGGGGATTTTCTAACTGGCTTCCATACAAATGGTGTCAGGTTCTCCCTCCACCCTCTTATAAACTGCATTTATTCTGTCTAGAAGAGCAGTAAGATATCACCCTGGATTCACTTAGTCTTGTCCTCTGATAAATACCTCTAGGAAACACTCTTCAGTACGTGAGCAGTGTGTGTGTGTGCTTGTGCTATTATGTTTCCCACCTTAACCATGAGCAATTATTAAATACCACAAATTTGTTTTATTAGAAACTTCTACAAAAAAAGAAAAACATAAAAACAAAAATGCTTAGAATTTCACATGTAATATGGTTTAAATGAAATATTTCTAAATTTACCTTTTGATCCTCAATGTACTCAATATCTGCTGTATTATATCCATCACGCTGGCTGTGCTGGATCACCTTAAATCTCCTCTTGCCAATGCTATCTACAACAGAGCGACCATCAGCAAAGAATTCAACATTTCTTATCTCCAGAATGCAGCCATAATCTGCAAACCTATCGAAATCAGAACAAAGGCAAGTAAACAAGTCTTATTCTCTCCACCCTGAGTTCCACAGAGCTGCCATACAGCCAGTCCCTACCACGAAGGTATTTACCAATGTCAGCTCATTTCTATTGTTCATAGCACTGACCTGCTGTAGTTCAAATTACTCCACAATTGTCTGCAAAACTATCAGGAAGATTCAGACTGTCCAATCTGATTAATGCTAACTGGATGTTTTGGAATACCAGGGAACATCTTATGAAATTGGAAGTTATACAGCTCACAAGCACACTTTCTCCATAATCCTAGTATGTTCAATCAATTTGTACAGAAGGACAATTGCAATTCAGAATATTAGCATTATGGAACGACTAGGAAATCTATGAGGAAAAAAGTTTTTCCACAATTTCAGCAGATTTTACTTTGCAGGTGGGTATTTTCTGCAAATCATACTTTTCACAGTGTATACATACCCAGTAGGTTTATAGCATAAAAAGAAGGGAGGAAAGCTAGACAGATAGTAAGACATTGAAGTCAAATTACCTAAGACTGACTGTAAATTGTTCAATGTAAATGCTCAGCCAGTCCTTATGAAGGTCCTGTTATACCTCTGCAGCCTCCACTATATTCAGAACAGTGATGATATAAACAGATCCCGTAATTTAAAGAAATTAAGCCCAAGAACACACCTTATGCCATTTTGATTTCTTGTGCCAAAACATTCAGCAGATTTTAAAGCAGTATAAAAATACATTTTCTTTTCATGTATTACAGGAGGTCTGCAGCTCAATCACGTTACACACGTTCAGCTATGAGTGTTTTGAGAGAACAGACCATCATATTAGTCAGAATCCAAGCGCCCAAGAGAAAAACTTCCGTCTCCTCAATGTCTTTAACATGCATGATTAGGAAGAAACTTTCTCTACCGGAAAACTACCACAGATACTACAGCCATGGAACTTTCTGCACCTCTCCACTGGCTCCAGACTAAGTGGGTACCTCACATGGTCCAAGCTCTTCACTCACCCCTTGACAGGATCGCTGATGCACATCCCAAACTGTTTGGTGCCAGTCTCCATGCACCTCCGGATCATCAGCCGATAACATGGCTCAAAGATGTGCAAAGGACATGGGACTGTAGGATAAGCCATTGTGCACACAAATATAGGAACATTCTTATTTAGGCTGTAAGAAAGAAAGGAAAAATCAGATATGATGTTTTACCAAACTACTGACAAGGTATAAAACACGTAGTAACATTTTTCAAAATTATGACATCTTTAAATAGAAATTATAACATCTTTAGAATAAAATTCTTAATGGAGTAAGCAAAAGCTAAAATGATTTTCCCTTTAACTGACTAAATACTCTAGAAAATTATATACCACTTAATAGCAGACAAATTTTTCATTAAGATTTCTGGATTTGCTAGTGAAAGCATTATTGTATCTCTAGTATTGCTTTTATTTATTTTATTTCCCTTAATCCCATTTCTTCCCTATCCAGAGTATTCCAAACCCCATCCTGCTGGACTGTTTCTACCCATTGTCTCACTCTGTGCCTTTCAGAGAGTTCCACTGAAAGCAGACACATTACTTTGTACTTTGTTTATAAAGCAACCTTCTGGATTTCTTGTACTTCTCTTTATTGTTTAGCACAGTGTCCAGTTTTTATGCTCACTCAAGCATGGTTTTACCTGGACCCTGTTCTCCAAAATCACATGATACAAAGAAAGAGGCACCATCAGCATCTCAGCTCATGTTTCAGAGCAGCCAGAGCCATTCATAGCTAACAGCAGCAGAATTAGAGATGGGATTTTACATAAATGGATTACATACTTGGAAAGCTCTGCTATTTCCTCTTCATAAATCTTTCTCCTTTCAGTGAGTTCTTCTGGAAGATACCTGGCTATTAGCTCCTCCATTAGCACTGTTTTACAGTATTTCCTCATAGCCAAGCACTGCAGTAAGAACACACACAAGCAGTTAGAGAGAACATCCAGCACTTCACAGTGTATGGTGCCTGTGCAAAGGCAGTCATCCATTACCCCCATTTACTGATGTCTGTGATTCTATCATCTGTTAAACTTGCCAGTGAGGAGCTGGTTTTTTAACTATTCCCTGTGTTACAGACATTTACTTAGGAAATCTGGAAAGTAAAAATCACCTACAGATTTTTTAAGTACAGACCTGGTCCTAAGGTTTGAACAGAGACTAGCCATGCTTGGCAACTCACAAGAGCATTTTAAAAGTCACATTCTCCCTGAGTTATGTAATATTTCTTTTGTGTTGGGAAATATCAAGGTTGTCTGAAGGTGAAGTTGTTCCAATCACTTGCACTTGAACTTACGCTGAAAAAATCCAAGGATTACCTCTGACAGCCCTTCCTTGCACAGGGGACATTTTGGGTTGTGATCCAAGCATCTCTCCAGACATTTGAGACAGAAGGTATGTCCACAAGGTGTAGTGACAGGTTCATAGAAGAGCCTGGATTGGAAAATCCAAGAGCAAAAAGACAACAATATCGTGTACTAAAGTAAAAGAAAAAAATTGCTACCAAAAATAGCTGAATTCATTCACTAACTTAACTACTGACTACTACAGGTATAAAGTTGTTTCTTGCTTTTAATTTCTTCAACCAACTTTTCTATTTATTCAGCTTAGACTTTTTTATTGCCACCCAACATGAAAGGCAGCCCATGAACTCTGTGAGGGACAATATTGTCATGAACTCCCAACAACTCAGCATTTAATTTCCCTCTGTGTGGGCAATAAACAGAACCAGGAGTTGGACCATCTGACTTCACTAATGAAATTGAGCAATACTTACACAACTATTACTGTGGAAATTTTGTGATTACTTGTATGTGTAGAGCTAAGCACAAAATACCTATTTGCAGTAATAGCCCACATCAGTAATTGCAATAAATGGGGACTTGGCAGCTCTGGAATAAATAGTGGACCTCAAAGATCCTGGAGGTCTTTTCTAGCCTAAACCATTTTATGATTCTATTACTGTCACCTCTAATGGGCATTCTTATTTTTTTTTCTCTTTTTGAGAATAGAGTTTTTAACCTTCAAGTGACTGCTTTTCTGGAAAAGGAGTGACAGGAGGTTCATGTTTCATCTGGAAGAATATTTAAATATATAAGGCCAGGTCTTCAAAGTATCATGGTAGCTATTCTTTACTCATTTCAAGTACCTCTATGACACTTACTTTCATGTAAAGATTTTTTTCCATATTATGATTATATGATATTGCAAAGTCATCTTTCCTTGTCAATAAGGACCTTAAGGAGATGTAAATAATATACAAGTTTTTTAAAAAATAGAAGTAATTCCAAACTAGAAACTAAATTGTCTAGAATATACTGTATTTTACAACATACTGTCTAAGCATTTTAAGGTCTTTAATATTAGTCTCATTATAATTTAAATTAATTAATATTTTTTCTTTAAAGTATTAGTTTATCAAAACAGTACACTATTAAATATGTGGAAATTACAACACATAAACCCACATTTATTAGCATCTTTAACAAGATGAGAGTATTTAAGAATATAATTGGCTTTTAACAAGACTGCTGTAGAGAGCTTATTAAATGTCATTAGTTACTAAAAACATTGACATTTAAGCAATGGAACATACGAAATAGTATCTAAAATGCCACACTTATCACAACTTGACGGTGTAATTGAAAACACTTCTTAATTGTTTCATGAACATAAAACTCACTTAAACTATGCGAAACACTGATTTCTACCCCGTGTTCTAGTAAGGACTGCATTGCATATGTAATTATTTAGTAGGGACTGACTTCATCTGAAATGTAGCACAAAGACAAGATACTCCTGTTAAGTTTCCTGAGTCTGCCCTAGCTCTCATAAAAGCCAGCAGCAGCTTTTCATAACAACTCTAAGAGGACCTGCTCTATGACTCGCAGAAAGAAACACTACACACCAAGATTTCTCATGACATTATTTTGAGCTACTGTAACAGCAGAAATGAAATTGCAGCAGAATAATGCTCCTTCTTTTCTCACCAGTATGTTGCTTTGACTACTTTTTATTTTCTGCTTGCTGCTGGAGCAAAGGTAGATCAACAACATTTTGGTCACTCCATCAGACAAACAGGTTAATAACAGTTCCTGCAGTTAATTGTGAACAGGTCAGTAGGTTACTAGGTAATTAGTCCAAAGTATCTCAGGAACCTAATCCCCAAAACATTTCTAAAGAACATGGCAGGAAATAATTATAATCAGTCTGCATAAATAACAAGAAAGATCTTACAAGAGCTTTCCTGAGCACAAGCCTTCCTTGTGCAGTGATGTTACAAAGCTAACATCTTTCTGAAGGCAAGGCCTGGGTTTGTGACTGCGATTATAAGTGCAGCACCTATACCATCCACCATACTGTAAGGGAATCAGTAATCCTTGGGCTAATTCCATTACAAATGTATATAGTCTGGCTGTTCCTGATTTAACATAGAGGATGAGAAAGTAGGACTAATTAATTTTATTTAGAACATCTGAAAAATGCTTTGTGGACATGATGATAAACAAGCAGAATCACTAAACCATCTAAGATTAATTGCGTGGCTTTCTGTTAGAGGAAAGTTTTGCTCTTTGCACTATCAAGTGTCTTGATAGCTGCATAAACTTTTGGAACATATTTCAGCTGTAGACAGGCAGAGGGAAAGGGGGCAGATCTGATTTATTTCAAGCAGAAGCAAATCCGACAATACAGCAGTTGGTCCTCAAAGCTTTCAGTTTGCCTGAAATTGAAGCCCCCTCTTCTGCATACAAACAACAAAATCCAGATTTCTCAAAACACAGGCCTTCAAAAGTAAATCCCTAAAGAGGCTATCTGCTATTTAAAAATTAAATAATACTGTGCAAAACTAACCCCAACATGCATTACAGATAAATCTGGGTAATTAAAAAAAACAAACAACCTAAGCAACACTCACCGCAGTGAGTGCACTCCTCTCCAGTATTTCTAAGTCAGTAAAACCTTCCCATATAATATATTTGCCAAAGTTAAAATGTTTCGTACATAACAAGTAGTAAAATAGATGCAGTTGACAACTCCTACTTGTTTTACTAAGTTATTGCTGTTCCCAAGAATAACTGTTGTTTAACTGGAAGAAGAAATCTTCAAGCAAATGGAGTGACTGCCTCAGTAAAGTGAGAGAGGAAACTCTCTTAAGCAAGAGAGTTAAAACATGCTCTTGTTTACTTGCAAGATCCTCCTATTGCAATAGCAGCAACACAGTACTTCAGATGCAAACTCAGAATATTCATTGGATGTGGTCTCTAGGTATTTTGTGCTTTTCGTGACAAACAGCTCTACAAATTCCCAGATGACAAACTGGGTTTGTGCGCAGTGTCCATGGCTGGGTGAGTGTCAGAGATGAAAGCAAATCTTTCAGACACCTTCACTAACATGCTTAACCCTCATGTGACTTTGTGTGCCCGTTCCAAAGCAATCACTAGCCCAGAGAAGATCAAAGAGTCCCCATTCATAAACAGTGCTCAGAACCAAAGGTCTAGAAATGCATCACTGGAGTAACAATCACAGTAAAAGTTAATTTCATGTCACAGGCAAAAATAAGTACCAAGTAAGCTAGAAAATCTCTAGGCCATAAAAGGGAGGAAGACACAGCTGGAAAGCTATAGATATCTGTGAGAAAAGAACACACCTCATACACAGGGAGCAGTCCAAATCTGATGGATCCACAACTTCAAATGGAATATGTTGTCCAGTACTATTTCCGTTACTATCAACTGTGTCTATCAATAAGAAAAAAAATTATAATTGAACAGAACTATGCAAGCACAATGCTACCTCATGTATTTACACCAGCATATGATATTTAAATGTGTGTCGTATATACTTGCAACTTACTGAACCATGACGCATCATTACAGTAATTTCTATGCAAAGCTTCAAATTCAGCCTTGGCACAAATCAGCACATCTCTCCTTAATTTTGGTCACACTCTACTCACTTACAGAGGGTTCAATTTGGCCTTGCATTAGCAATCAATGTCAAAAGTATTTTTGTTAGTGCTGAAAGTCTAAAGTGAGACAAATTCTTCTCTCATACCATTGTAAATACCTCCCACAGCATGAAAACAAGGCCAGATATCAAGAACAAATAGAGTTTGTGCTTTTAAACTTATTAAATTGTTATAGAAAGTGCTAAGACCATGTGCAACATCCATGTTCTTTAAAAGATACAGAGCTCTGCTGAGAAAAGCACATGACCCAACCTTCTTTGCCCCTTTTTAGACTTTTTTCTCTCTATACAAAGGAAAGATTCCACATCATGCATGCCTTGATTAGGCAAAAGAGAAAATATAAAAGGCAAAGTGTAATTTGGTCCCTCTTTGTCTGAATCTTACAAAAGAAAAGTTTCCATGGATTGCATGCCATGGAACCTGTCCTGTGTGTAATTAAACATACCTTTCTTCATCAGTTTGCAGGGAACCTCAGCATTTCGCATCTCCTCAGAGCAGCACTTCCTTTTCAGGAGGCTGCATTTCTCAGAGATGAGAAAAGTAGACTCTGGCATGGAGGTGAATTTGTTCTCCTCCTCCAAGCAGTCCTTTTTGCTCTCTGTAATTTGTATAGATTTCCTCAAACTACCAGAAGTAGTTACATTTGGTTCCTCTTGAATGGAAAAACCCTTTTTCTGTTCCACATTGACCTGTGTGAAGAGAGGACTGACATTAGACCAATCTTCCAACAACTTGGTAAGGAAAAAACTCAACCTGTCACAAATCTTTAATATTATGGATCACCAGGAAGGACTTTGTAGGTCAAGAAGCGAGAGTCTGAGAATTGCTAATCCTAATTAAAAAAAGACCAAAAAGCAAGCAACCAACAAACCTGACTTCCCCTCCCCACCACTGGGTATTTTCAGCCCTTTTGTGTGGCTTTAAAAGCTTGAAGATCATGAAACTGGATTCAGACAGAAATGTGGCTAGATCTCACGTTAAATATATTGTTATCATTGAACCTATGGGAAAATCCATATTGTTTATATCATGATGATGGTATCAACCAACAGAACAACCAAAACAATGTCAGTTTATTTTAAGGAAGCAGTAAAAACACACAAAATCTGTAAGAGAAAATGCCCAGAGCTTCCTCTTGCAAGGTAGATTCTTTTCTCAGACGATAAACCACCCAGGGTTTATCCCGTTATGGCCACAGGACACCCTGTGAGCAACCACAGCGCAGGACATCACCTGTCAGCTTTGTAACATCAACTCCCAAAAACAGACACTGTAGATTGTGATCAGGAGCTGTAGTGATGTGAAACATGCAGGAAGATGAGTGAACTGTCCCTCGAATGGCTTCGTGAAAGAGTCACGCAAAAGAGTTTCTTGTCAGAATATCCTAACAGCTTTTCCAGAGGGCAATGCCACTGATTGTTTCTTATCAGTCTCAACAAGGCTGCTCAAAACCTACCACTTTTGTTTGTAAGGACTAGCCAAGTTTTCTCCTAAATATACAATATATGCAAACTCCATCCCAGAATTCAGGTTTCAGTGAAAGTGATCCCTACAAACCTATCAATGTAAACCTCTACAGCCATTTACAAAACTACAGCTGCAAAACCAAAGTTATGAAGTAGCTAATGTATCTTATGTAGTTCTACAATAACTTCTAAATATCGTATAGACTGAGTATAAAATGACTTTGTTACTGGCATCACCAGTTATAGTTTAAGTTGAAGCTCTAGATTTTAGCATTTCACAGCTTTTAAGGGTATCTAAATCCAACCTACAAAGGCCTTTTTCCACTAACAACTACTTGAAAGACCTAAAGACAATTACAGGATTAGAACCCACTCAATTCTGACATAAAATTTATCAGAACAACATAGGACTTCTATTAAAGAAAAAAAGTCAAATAAGGAGACTTCAGTAAGTCAACACTCTTTTGTATGTTTTGAAACTCAGTAAAAATTTGAGAACATGTATCCTCCTATTTCCCAGAGGCAAAAAGGAGAGAAGGCTTCCCAATATGAACACAAAAGACACAACAAATTAAGAACCACACATCAGACTTGATCTTTACCTTGAGCAACCTTCGTAGGTTATGGCTGGTGCCTCCAGATCCCACTGAATTTAGGAGATTCCCCTTTAATCTAGAGTGATGTGACAACAGCTGCAGAATATCGGGTAAGTGTTCCTGAGCATTTCCCGGGATGAGTGAAAACAAACTAAGTAGAAGCTGTGATATAAAACAGAACACTTCACTGCTTAGTTCCTTCCTTGCAATCTCTAAATGAAAAAGCAAGTAAGGGAATAGCTGAAAGAAGCATCCATGATTTTGTCAAAACCATTTAAAGAGCCCTTTAAACTAGGGTAGGAACAAAAAGTACAAGAGCTAATGCAATACAGGCCAAACAGATAGCAAGAAACATTTTCAGAGTTAAAAAAGCCCACAGAGTTATTAACCATTCTCTGTGATGTGACACACACATGCCTTTGTCCTCTTCGTCCTGCAGTTCAGGGCTTGCCAGAAATTATTAACATCTTTCTTAAATGTTTTTGGTTTTTTGGGGTTTTTTTGCTGCACATCAGTTTTCATTGGAGTTTACTAGTACAGAAAGCACTCATCTCACAGGCTTAATCCAAGATCAGTTGAGTAAATGTGTCTGATATTGTAAACTGTAGCTATTTTTAATTCACTTATGTGAGAATACCAAAAAGGTAGGCAGTAGAAAAATGCTATTTTTTCATTTGCTATTAGAAAGTAAGTGAATCTGTTTCAAGCAGCAGCTTGAAGCCCCTTGTACGGCATAGCTTATCAGATGATTATTTAAGGAAAGAAACAGAGTTGAATAGAAGATTCACACTTCAAAAACTAATTTCAACATACTGCTGAGGTAATCCTGCTGATGCCTGAGGAAGCCACATGACAGCCGAGATTTCTATTTAAAGCCAAAAAGGATTTCACAGGATCACACTATATACAGACTAACATAGGCAGACAGTTAATACAAGCAGAACATCACAACTGCACCCAAAGAATTTGGTACAACATAGTATGTCATTGTTATGCAAACAGCCTTGGAAATGACCCAGTAAAATACTGCATCATGGATGAACTCTGTGTCTGATGAGTGCATGAGTAATTCTTTCAGTCATAAGAAGCCTAGTTCTTCTCAGAACCCCACTGCTCAGAAATTAAATGTCTTGGAAACAGCTATCTGGAGTCAGAAATTTAGAAACATGGTTGTTTCTGGTCCTTTTGCTCTAGTGCATAGAAAGTCTCCCAGCACGACTATGAGCACAAATCATGACACAGTGACAATGAAAGACTGCACGGAACCAACTGGGAAAAAAAGCAAACAAAACCGTCAAACATCAGTGACAAAAAGTCCTCAAAGGAGGCTGAAATCTCAACTATATATAATGAGATAGAAATTTGATTTCACTACAACCAGTCAGGTTATACTCTGTTACCTTCATGAATAGAGTTTTACTGTAAGAATTCTACTGTGCCTTTAGAAAGCCTTATTGCTACAGCACATGGAAACTCTAATGTTCCCATCCCACCAGTGGTGGAGAATGGCATAAATACACTGCCATAAAGGAAAATAAAACTATTGTATTTTTATTGCCATAAGTAATCACTGCAACACTGAGCCTTTTAGATATGACAACAACAAAAAAAAGGTCAAATGTCAAAATAATTTATTTTATTTTTTTATAAGATTTACAAGATATTAGAGATTTGAGGAGTGGGCAAAACAGCAGTATTTACAAAAGCCATATAAGAATTCACACACATTGGAAACTGCTACTGAAAAAAGCCTCACTGCAGATTCTTTTTTTTGCTTATTTAGCATTAATTATTAGCAACGCTATAAACTATTTTAAAACTGCTCTTCCTTTGTCGACTGCTTCCTCTTTCACACCTCCTGCACACACTGACACTTGGGAAGCACAACTGGCAGTAGGAAGAAAGCTGCTGCTCCCAAGGGGAGTTTGATGAGTGCTGTGTGTTGTGTTCTGCCAGTCAATGGCCTAATACATCATTCAGTAGCAACTCCCCCTCTTCTGCACTCCATCATTGGTAATAGATTGCCAGGCTAGGAATCAGATTAGAAATTTGAGAATCACAATAGTCTGTGGGTGGCAATTATTAACAATTCAGTTTTCCTTCAAATTTGCTGATGCTAATGCTGTAACTGTTTCCACTGAGTGGCTGCTAAGTATATTTTCTTGCTACCTTCCTATCTTCAGATCAGCAATACACAACTCAAATGTAAACAACAGTCATATCTCTATCCAGCTCTCTGCAGTAATGAGAGAGAGGAAAAAAGAAAATCTTATCTTCCTTTATGAAAGGCCACTGAAAACAATTATGCAGTTCCAGATGATTTAGGGAACTCACCTTTTGCGCCTCAGACTTGGCCGTCTTGTTCCCAGTATCTAGAGCAAGGCAGAATAGAAACTCCCTTAAAGCTTCTTCTGTTTTCCCCAGATTAGCTAATGCTTGTCCTTTTCTTAGGTGACCCTGCAAGGAAACACATCCACAGCTGCAGCTTTTGTCAAGAGAATATGCAAAAAAACCACAGTGAAAGTACAAAAGATCTTTCTGAAAAAAGAAAAGTTAGACAGGAAAAATCACTATAACCATGTCTTACACCTAGACACCACCAGTGTCTGGGTTTCTAAACACAACAGTCCTGAAAATTACAAGCATAAACAGAACATTCACCAACTCATGCAAGTATGATTCTCACAGCACCTGAGCCCAAGTGATCTTGGAAACATCTATTTCCCCTACATCCACCTTCTAAAATAGTTATTTTGTCCTTATAGAATGATAGAAGCACAACATTCAATTTTTAGAGAGTTCACAAAATTGATATTCATCCAAGCCAAAGATAATAGCCTTAGCTTACCCTTCAGGACTAGCGCTCTCTTCCTTCACCTCAGGAAGCTAAAGAATATCATGGTTAAATGTCTGTAAATCGTGAGAGTTCAAGAAATTACAGGACTTAAAGCCTACCTCAGATTCCACTCTCTGACCATTCTAACAGTTTCTTATCACGGCAGTATCAAGGTTTCAAAAAAGTACAACTGGAGTCAGAACTTACTTTCAACCAGTATGGCTGGAGCCTGCATGCTGTTTCTGCATCATGCAATGCATCTTCACAAGCTTTCAAAGTAGAGTTAATCTGAGACCGGTTGCTATATAGTAAGTGGTCATTTGGAGCTGTAGGAAATAGAAAAAAGTGGTTCATTAAGTAAAAATAAATTAGTTATATAAGCTTTAGTCCTTAATTTTTACTTTTTTTTAGCACATGTTGGTGCTTCCAAGTTGCACAAACCCACAAAATATCCAGTTTTTAAATAACTATGTACTAAACTGAATCTGGAAACCTCTTTGGGCAACTCCAGACAAAATTGCCAGCTATGTATTATATAACTGCAGAGAACATTGCACAAATAAATGCTGAGAGGCTCACGCAATAAATTACCAGCACTGACTGAGGATCAGATCGTTGGTAGAGACATTTAAGATGGCAGGAGGAACGCAGTCATACTGTACGGAGGAGCTTCAAAACTTCAAAATTTGTAGCATCAAAGTTTTTAAGTGATAAATAAGGATCTTTTCAAACCAGAGCTCAAAACACAGGAAAAGAAGGGACAGCATAGAGAATCAGGTAGCACTACACTGATCACTGAGTTACACACACTAGCATCGAGACACAGCGTGTGCTGGGGGAAGGCTGGTCACTTTTCTTGGGAACATTTTCGTTTAAATGAAACGGGTCCCTATAATACCTTGCCTTTAACTTCCACGTATTACTTGCAAGTAAGTCACTTTTCCTCAAACTGCATGAAAAGGACCGCATCAAAAGTTCCCCCTGCCCAGCCCCGCAGGCGCTTCCCGGCGGTGGGGCGGGAGACCCGGGCCCGGCGGGGGTGCGGGACAAGCCCGACACCCGGCCACGCATCTCCGCCGCTGCTTTCGCGCTCGGCTGCGAGCGGCTCCTCCGCGCACGGGAGTAGTCGGCGGGGATCCCCCGCGCCCAGAGCCCTTCGCAGGGCGCGGCGGGATGCCCAGGGCGCGGCGCTCCTCTCCCTCTCGGCTCCGCCAGTTACACAACGGCGCCGGCCGGGGGGAGCCCAGCCGGACCGCAGGCTCGGGCTTACGCAACCGCTGCTCTCCTGACCCAGTTTCACCGCGGGCCGAAGAGCCGCGACCCCTCCCTGGGGCTGCCCTCCGGGGCTGTCCCGACACTCGCCCCAGGACCCGGCCCGGGGAGCCAGCGGCGAGCGGGAGCGCGGCCCAGGCACACTCCCGGACACCGGGGTACTCCCGGCCGAGCCCAGGGCTCGGCAGGACGAGAGGCGCCGGAGAGGCCGCCAGCGAGCCCCCGGTCGGTGGAAAGTTAACTCCCCTGGCGCGGAGCCGGGGACCAGCCTCGGGGAGGGGAAGCCCTTACCTAGGCTGACCGCTTCGTTATACTTCTGCAGGGCGGCTTGGAGCTTCTTCTCCTTGTAGAGGAGGTTCCCTTCGTGCCGGAGCTGCGAAGCCTTCACTTGGCAGGGGAACCACTTGGTCAGCAGGTTGCTGAGGATGACATTGACCCGCAGGAGTTGCCCAGCCGCCGCGCCGCCCGCCTCCTTGCACAGGACGCAGCGGGACTCGGGCGCCCGGTCCCTCTCCAGGCACTTTTTGCAGAACGTGTGTCCGCAAGGCAAGGAAACGGGCTCGAAGAGGAAGCCCTGGCATTTGCGGCACCTGAAGACGTCCCACTCGCGGGGTGCCGCGGGCTGCCCGGCGGTGGGCAGCCCCTCTTTGATCCAGACACTCTGCGCCAGGCACTCCACCAGCTTCTCCAGCTGCTCGGCGCGCAGCTGCTGGTGGCGGGACGCCAGCTGGTACAGCGGTAGTGCCTCTTGCAGCCGCCCGCCGAAGGCCAGCGCGTCCGCCCGCCCGAGCAGCACTTGCCACTCGGGCCCCAGGCCACCGCCCGGCGCCTCCAAGTTCTGCGCCTGCAGAGCCCCGGCCGCCAGCTGCAGCACCAGCTGGGGCTCGGGGCGCGGCGGCAGGTGCGAGCCCATGGCGGCGGCTCTAGCGCGGCGGGCAGCGCGGGACACCGGGGCGCGCGGGCGCGGCGCGGCCCCGCCAGCCCATGGTGGTGCTGCCG
>VZTE01005089.1:24358-47310 GCA_013397775.1 Eulacestoma nigropectus | reverse complement strand
CCCCCGCCCTGAGCTTCTCCGCCCCCTCGGACACCCCGTCCCGGCTTCCCCTAGGGCGGGGGGTTTGAGCCGAGCCGTGAGAGCTGAGGCGTTGGGGTGCGGAGCGTGGCCCGCTGAGCACACCATGCTTGGAGTTCGCTTTGACCCGCTGGTCTGCAGCGGCACCTCGGTGAGACACGGACTTCGCTCCAGGGTTCGGTGTTTTGGTACCTCCGGTAATGCGAAAGAAACGTCGGCTCCGAGTGATTTTGAAAACCGAGAATGCCATTTCCTGCTAGAAATGGAATCGTGAAGCTTTGTAGCTACACTGTTAATCATTCTCTTTAAGGGAATCGACGTAGTAGTGAAGCTATTTTAATGTCAGGTACTCTTGGTTTTAGAACAACTAAGGAAAACATTAGAAGCAAAGTATTGTGTTTATTTAGTTTTGCAGTGTGGCATGTTGCACAGCTCTACCTGTCCGTGCCAGATTCTAGATGAAAAGCACATGCTTTCTGATGTATATTCGTTTTACTGAAGAGCAGCTCTGTTGACTGTTTCAATCTGCACGTTCCCACCAGTTCTTGTTAGATGAGAGAGTTGCACTAGTTGTGTAACTGTGCTAAATGTAGTCTAGGGAGAAAATCACCTGTGCTACTACAGAAAAGAAGCTATTCTTCTAAAAGAAGTTGTGTAATGCTTTTTGTTTGCAGCTTTATGCATATTTACAGCTACCAGAAACGTCCATGTTAAGTATACATACACTTACATTCTAAAAATGTAGAGCACTTTTCATAGTGTCTTAAAATCCACTGCAGAATTTGAAATTTCTGGTGATATCCTACTACTGATATTATCAGCCTCCTCATGAAGCTCAAGAGAGGGGATGAAGGAATTAATTTCTACTTTCTTACTTACAGAAGTGTCTGGATTCCCCAGCTTAGACTGTGTGAGCTAAGCAGGTATTAAGGGGCAAGCCCTGCCTGTGGAGCTTGAATGGACAGGAGAAAAGATGAAAGAAAGGAGAGGCAACCTGAGTTTTGCAAGACCTTGTTTATGGAGGATACTGGAGAAAATTCAGATGAACTTAGATTTAAAGAGAAAAATTAGTTTAAAACTGCTTAGAATCTGGATTTTGACTTTTATTGATACACACTTTGAATTAATAATGAGAGCTAATTTTTTGATGTTTATGTGTCCAAGTGTAGGCAACATTATGCTTATACAGAAAATCAGATATGTGCCTGGAAACAGAAGCCAGCCATCAGACCCTTCAATTGTCTTTGACTCCTGTGATGTAAAGACATTTTGCATCTGCCAAAAACTTGGCCCTTGTCTCTAGGGTTCTTGAATCTCTAAAAAAAAGAAAGAAAAAGTTTAACATCTAACTGTTGTTCTCAAGCAAGCCTTTTAATTAGAAAAAGAATTGAATAACTGCTGGTTTCAGTACTTCTTTCTGCCATGACTTAAATAAGACAATAATCCAAAGTATGGCACAGCCTGCCAGCAAGTAATCCAAAGAAAGGTGGGACAAATGAAGCGCTTAAAATTTCACTTGAGCAATGTTTCAGAAGAGTTAGAAAGAATGAGCATTTGTGCTCAGGAGTGTGGAGTTTTCCCTCCAGGCTCCAGCTTGCTAACATAGACTCCTTGTTTTCCAAACTTCCATGCAAGAAAATCTCATGCTATAAAAGAACAAAACCCTTAAGAAAAAAGAAGAAAAATGCTTTCTTGTAGCTTTGAGGTCGACAGTTGTCTCTACTGCAAAACTATAGTCTCAGCAACCCCTCAGTGTGTTATTTTATAACCATTGTCCTGAAAAACCACTATGAGTCAAAGCCTATTCAAGTGAGGGAAAGTGACATAACCACTGGTTACCAGTAGCAGTGCAGTGACAATCTCTCTATCAGAGATACGCCACCAGTATTTACATAGTTACATAGCACACACTTAAAGAGATAAGTCATGATACAAAGGGAGGGTTTCTAGCAGCACGTGAATTCAAGATAGGGAAGGGAAATAGATTTATCACAGGAAATGCAATCAGCATTTGTGCTTTGAAAGGAACTTCCACAGTTCCTATTCTCAATGTATGAAAGCATCTGCAGGGCTGCCTGGTAGTCTGAGTGCTCCAGACTGGAAGGAGTCTCAAAAAAGCACTGGGAAATTCACTTCTGGGAATTCTCTTGCATGTGTCTGAAATGCTTCAAGGGAAAAGAGCAGCTGTGCTTATGAACTACTCCCCATGGTGGGAGCTGTGTGCTTAGGAGGGTTCAGAACACAGACCTTTATCCCAAGCCTGCAAATAGTTAAGACTTTATGACAGATGACCCATGGGCAACAACTCTGTGACTTTTTAGGGGAGAAACCAGCTGGCTCTGCCTCTCCTAGTTCCTGGCATGTGTGGTGTTTGGTAAATGTTAGTACTTGGTGGGGTGTGACAGGTAGAGAGTGAGCCATACGGTCACTAACAGCAAAATACTTTAAAGCCAAGATGCTAATTTACTGTTCACTAGAAGTCAAACAACTACGGAATATTTGATTCTGACATCAGGCCTGGCTCTGAAAAGACTTTTTTAGCAAAAACAGCTGTGTGAATTGATCATACATAATCTAGATATGCTGGGGTGTTTTTATATAACACATCCTGAAAGCATAGTGTTCATACATTCATACATATATTCATGGATTTGGAGCACCAGTAGGTCATGAGGTGTACTTGATTAGAAGGCAAAAGAAAAAAAGAAAAAGGCAAAAAAGCACCCTCCTGCCTACCTGCATTGTTCATGAGATCAAGAATGGATTTATCCTTTACTTAAACAGAAAAAGTTTAAGTGAGGAGGTGACTCATTGCAAAAGCACATGTATCACTTGTATGATTTTTCTGCAAAGGGAGGTTTAATTTCTTCCTTTTAATGACAATGAACACAATACTCATCTTCTTCCAGCAGTTAATGGCTGGCATAACAGGCAGCATGAGAGCATGACTACATTCTTCAGCCTTCTTCTGGATCTATAAACTGCATCAGGCTTTGAGGCCACAAAAGCCACCAATAAACCTGCCTCTTTCCCCTCTCAAACATAACTAACCCAAGTGTGAAATTCCAAACCACCAGTCATGCTGACAGAGCTCCTTCTCTAGTAGAAGAAGGGATGTGAAAAGTCACATCACAAATACAGCCACAGATGGCTTTTTATTTCCATGTGCTCTGCACGTGCTGTAATAGTCCATAGCAAGAACAGATTTGGACTGATGGCCCATGCAGTTGAGGCAATTTTAAAAAAGCATCAAGCAGGAGGCCTGACCATTGTGTCAGGAAGCTGCACTAACTTATGCATAGAAGAACAAGAAGAGGAGACACGTGCATTCTTCTGTGCTATTTTGCCACTGAACTCTGAATTACTTTTGGCAACTATCTTTACCTCTTCTTTTGCATTCTGCCTATGGTGACTACTCCTTCATGTACCGGGCATCCTTGCTATCATACACACATGATTTACACTGAGAAACAATCAAGTCCAAGTTCTATTTTAAATCTGTTCAAAATTAATTAATTTTGAAAGAAAAGGCATAATGTTCTGTCCTCTATAAAGGAAATTAAAGAAAAGGTGTAATGGAGATGCTTATGTTCATATGCCATGGTTAGAAAATCACTACAATTAAGACACAAATACATGATCCAGTTTAAATAAATGCGAGGCACCAACAGAGAGAGCAACGCGATCACAGGGGTTTGTTTTTCAAGGAAAAATACCAACAGAGCCTGCAAAAGATTCTTGTTACCTACTGTTCCATGAATTGTGTCATAAGACACAGTGCCCAGTGCCCTTCCCACACAAACCCCTGCCTGCCTAATTGATGACTGACTAGTGATCAGCTTGACAAGACCCCAGGACCGACAAGGCAAGCATCTCACTCAGGCTGTATCTCTCACTGCATGATACTGGAAGGAGGATTCACAATGCGCCCTTGAAGCGTAACCAAACCTAGAATGACTTGGATAAAATAATTTCTGTTCAGCCATATCCAGATTCTTAGAAGGTTGCTTTTGTTCTGCTTTGGAATGAAAGGGCTACAGTCAGAAATTCAGTGAAATTCAAATTCCAGAGTATTTTAGTTGCGAAGGAAGAAGATATTTCAGCATTGAACAACTATTTAATGAGTAATTCACTAGGAATTCTGAAAAACCTAACAATATTTTCAAGACTCTTATTTTAGCAAAAGTGAGGAACTATCCACTGTGCATTCCCACTAGCCATTTTGGCGACAACTTCTGCTCTACTAATTTGTGAGGAGGAAAGGCCAAATTAATTCTTAAATACAGAGGAATGAACACCCCAAGTTTTCAAGCACCCCTCAGCATACATGGTAAACCTCCAATTACAGTAAACTGCTGCTTAATGTGTGGCAAGACAAACGGGAGACTAAGTAGTCCAGAGAACATGACAAATCCGGTCAGGAAGCCTTTCCATTTCTGGAGAACATGAGCAATTATTGTTACAGAACCACCAAATGAATATATTTTGTCTAGAAGGTATTCATGGATTCCTCTGCTCTGACCAGTAAAAAATGACTTTGCAAATGCCCTGAGCAACAGGTCATTTTACCTCCATGCAGTAGAATTCCCTTTGTCTGAAAAGACTTCACTTAGGCTCAGCTGAGATATATTTCCAGTTTGAAACCATGTAAACCTAAACATTCAGAAGGGAAATGTTGTAACAAGGAACACAAGGATGTATGTTTTGTTTCACAGCCCGTGATAATGTAATTCCTGAAGGAAGACGAACAAGCTTCATAGAGGAATTAATGCAGTCTACAGTCCACTTTGAAGTTAATAGACTAAGATGCAGTATGAATCAAAGCTGGAAGTAATTGATGAACCTGCTACAAAACAAATGGAACAGGAAGCTTTTTAACAGTTTGAAATCCTGGCTGATGGTTTATTTGAAACTACAGGACACATTCTTGCACAGGTTTTAAAAGCTTTCTGGACCACAGCTATTCAGCTATCTTTAGATTGGTATGGACTGCCGTCAGAGAAGTCTTCTCTTAAAAAGCATGACAAGTAAGTCTTACTATGCTTGTTGTGGTTTTTAAAATCCAAAAGGCCAAGTCATCCTTTCCTGCACAAACATCTGTGGGAGTGTAAAAGGCCTCCTTAATCCACAATTTTAATTGCAGTAGTTTTCTGCAGGAGTGAGGAAGATAAAGGCAAGTTCTACAATCATAAAACATGAAAGAGAGAAGTATGGGTGGTTTTACTGTGATAGAAACCCTGCAATTAGCTGGAATAAACCAATGCTTAACAGTGGCAGTGGCATGTGCTTTCTAAAGTACGTCTGACTTTAGAAAGATAAACTGAGTTCTAGAGCACACAGAGCCTGCTGTCTTTGGGCAATTGCTCACAACCTCCCTGTCTTTGCTGCTGGGGAAAATTCATTCAGGCAAGGATTGAGGAATTCATCCTTTCTTGGCAAAGCTCTTAGGGACATACATGTGGTCCCACAGCATTCAAATGAGACTTGAAACACGTTTCACATTAAAGGAGTCCTTCCAAGGCAAATTCATGGGCCAAAGGAGTAACTTAAAATAGACTATTCCAGTACAAAGGGAGGGACCTACAATGACCACCCAGTCCAACTGCCTGAGCAACTTGGGGAACTTCAGCCTGTGCTTAACTGCTTTCTCGACCTGGGGGTTTGGATATCCTCATACCTGTGACTTCCATCCCAGAGGCTGTAGGCAGTCCCTTCATGCTGGGGTCTTGCCTGCACGACTGATGAGCTGTAGTGGGTTACAAGATCACTGCCTCTCACTGCTCACCATCGCTGCAGGCCAGAGGTTTCTGCCTAGTCATGTCAGCTGATTTCATGGAATCAAACACACAGGCAACACACAAAACAAGAGGCAGGCATTTCCAGTTACAAAACTATGAAATTACTGCTATTTAGCCCATTCTGATTAACCAGATAAAGACACAGATTTCACCGTTCCATTGCTGTAATTTTATGGAATTAGTCCTGGAAGCTCAGATGGTACTTCTTTCTTGATCCACAGACTTCCAATTTTCTTCCAAATTAGCCTTTAAATATCCAGAGCTAAACCGTAGTCACCTAGTAAGAAACGAGGCAACAATTTTATGCAAAACTCAAGATCGCATTTGTCATACTAGAAGGCAGAAGTGGGTTTGTTATTTTATTTTTTATTTGAAATATTGCAGAGCTTTCTTATGATACATACACATCGATGGGGCTTCTGGTAGCACATTTTCAAAAATAATTAGAGTTATGAATTATAATCAGAAATAAATGACTCTTACATCTATTAAGACAATTATTTAAAAAACGTTTTGATGAACCATGCAAAAATGTTCACAAACAGCATTATACTTTTTCACAGATATATGTTTTGTTTTTCCTAAGTCTTACAAAAAAAGCTTGTGCTTTGAACACTTGAATTGAAAAAAAATATTTACAGCAGACATCATAAATGCCACATTGAAGTTCATAGAGGCAAAGCGGTGATGGTCCCCTGCTTTGCCATTCACAAAACATGCTGAGGGCTTCAGATCTCTTCCATAAACTCCCAATTTAAAAGTGTTCAGTCTTGGATCTTCAGTATGCTCCTCTTCTCCAAAGCATTCATTTCCTTCAGTATGAGGGCAATATTGTATCTCAGTTCTTGAAACTTTGCAACTGGCACCTGAAACAGACTATTCAGGTTAGAAAACACAAGACATCTCAGGAACCTTGACTAGGGCATGCCTATGGGTAGGGAACATTCCCTAATGTAAGGCCAATCTCTCCTAAAATACTTATTTTTTTTCAGACTTAAGACAAAGGATTTGAGGTTAAAAAAATTCAGTTAATTCAACTAAAACCACGTGGAAAAGGAGAGTGGGGAAAACCAGAAATAACACCTACATAGCACATTTTCTATACTGCCTGATGAGAGAAAGGAAATACTCAAGGTTGTAAACTGAGAGCTGCTTTGGTGATGTAAAAGTCATGGACTGGAGGGAAAGACACCTGGAAAGTCGTGGAAACTACAGAATTCTCAAGCAACAAATTCAAGATATTCTGCTTGTCCAAACTCGCAAAAGAAAGGAATCAAGACTTGAGGCAAGAGATTTGGCAGCAACCTCAAGAGCAAAGGGCACTGGGCACTACATGTGGAAGGCAAAAGATTTTGGGTTAAACATATAAAGCATTTTCAACTGTGCAGCAGACTCATGGGCTCTCCTTTACCATTTCAAGCCTGAGAAGCCAAGCGGATGGAAGTCTTTATCTGTGAAGGCAGAGACCCCCAGCTGAGTGTAGGCACAGACTGGTGACAAAGACTGGCGACATCAGTGCAGGGCACAAACACATGCTCACACAAGTGCCCAGCACAGCCTGGCTGGTCCCACGCTGTCTGCATAGCACTGCCTAATTTACGCCTTTGACTGCACTGAAGACAGCAGTTCTTTTGGCAGAGACCCTTGTCATCCTTCTGCCCACTGTAGCACAGACACCAATTATATGAGAGGAATCCAACATCTGATTTGCATCTTCCACATACATAAGAAATACATAAAAAGGCACCATGTCCTTTTCACTTTTGATATATATACAAGACAACTCAAAATGCTGCAATTCCCACTGCTTTTGAGAAAATACTCAGTCAGATGTCACACTGTGATTAAAATACCAAATGGAGACCTAAGAGTGTAATTTCTCCCTGTGCTATACACATTTTAGAACTGTTCATGACAGAATTATTTTCTGGACCATCTTACCATCTTACATAAGCTCTGTTAGCTAGCAGGACATTCTGAACATGTTCAAATAAAGGAAAACTGAAGAGCTGAGGACTATATTTACTTGCATATGGTACCTTGAACCAAAACACAAGTTTATCCCAAAGAGCTACTAACTGTGGTAGACCACTCGTCAGATATAGAAATCCTGTTTGCAGGCATATCCTTGGCATTCAGACCCAAGGAGCAGCACCAGCAAAGAGCTGATTCTAAGAGAAGCACATTGTCTGCTATCAGATATCTGCACTCCTGTGTGTGCTGAACAAACACATCTCCACTGCAGAATAACAAAGGGTCTTCCACAGACTCACAACAACAACAAACACCCTTCCCCCTCCCCAAATCAAACCAAAGCAGTCAGAAACAATGGCACCAAGACAACACTTGACATTATATGCCAGGAAATAAAGTGGCAAATCTGAACAGTGAAGAATATAAACTAGATTTTATTCTCACAAGTGAAACTTACCCTGTTGTAAAGGGTTAACCTGAAGTCCATGGCATCATTTAAGTTCCATGGAAGTCCTCAAATACAGTGTATGGGATGCTCTGAGCTGGACTGTCAGAGGGGTAAATTTGAACTCCTGTGAAGTGACGCCCTCAACAGTTTGCAATGTAGCACAGAATTTATGCCTTCCTCAACAGATGCTTTCTTGCAAAACAATTTAACATTAAAATCAGTCCACCTCTTTCAACCCACAAGGCTTTGGTGCTTCTTCCAGACTACTACTAATGAGAGAACTGAAGCCAAAATCTGTAGAGTTCAAATGTAACAATGCCTGCTGTGCTTCAAATTCCTGTATGCACCACCATGTTATATATAGAACAAACAGCATTCCTTTTCAAAGGTTAAAATTATGGAAGAGTTTATGCCATCTTCTGGCAAGCCTTTAGGTACAGTGTCATAAATACTGCCACTGACTAATCCTGTAACAAGCAAAGAGGTTGTTTTTACTTTCTAGCAGCCAGAACAGCTCTGAGGAAAAAGAATAAAACTACCTCTGCCACAGAAAAGAATGTTACCATTCTCTGCCAAATGCAGGAGGTTTAGAAGTGTATCATACATCACATAAACTACCCCAGTAATTTTCCTGCCCTCAAGAGCCACCATCAAGTCTGAAGGTTACAGTTCATAACAACCTCATAACTTTTAATCAAACCAGATATTATGTAACACTGCTTTCCAGTAATTAATGTTCTTCTAATAAATTGCAGTTCAGCAGAACATGTGTAAGAACAAGGTATGAAATGATTTTGATTGGTATTTCATTAAATATTCTATGTGGCTACACTGAACGTGAAAGATTCCAAAGCAAACCAACCAATGGTAACATATAATTTACAAAAGCTTTAGTATTTTAAGTAATAATTCAACTTTCTAAATAAAACTTCAAGTGGTTTCCTTACTATTTATTATGGCAATCAGACTTACTTCAAAGCGATGAGCTGTCCCATCTGAAAGCTTCATCATCATCAGAATGGATGGCTGGAGTACACGGGCCAGTGAACTGAAATTATTTACATCATTAGTATTACAGCAGTAGAGATCAGCAGTGTGATGAGTACAGCATTGCACATTAACAATTTTAGATGTTCATGTAGGCTTTACACAGAACATGAGTAATTTCAGTCACAGAATCTGCCTAGAAACTCATGAACACAAGAGTTCTGTCCAATTTACCTCAGTATTGAGACCTAATATTTAGTTAATAGTTTAGTAACTGCAAGTTTAGGAGCACTTTCATTTTTATATAATTGGTTTAGTGATACGATAACGATAGGGATAAGAGCTGACCAAGTACTGCCAATAATAATGCACAATTTTCTTATGCAGTTTGCCATGCTGCATTAATCATTTCCATCCATTCATATGTTCAACTGCCATTTCATTTGGGGAATCAACCTCTTCCAGGCTTCATCCTAAATTCGTGTGTTATTTTATTTGATGACCCAAAGAAGGGAAATGAGTCATTCTTGTGCAGCTTCCATCAACTGATGTTGCCAAAGCCTGCTCAGGTACAGACAGGCGCTACAGCCCAAAGCCCAAAGCTGCCATACCTCCCTGCAGAGGCTGTTGCTGGATGATAAACAAGAAATCCCAGTGGGAAGATTAACTGAAAACAAAACTAAGAGGAAGGAAAAAAAAAAAAACGGTAATGTATTGCTCCTGTGTTGTTTAGAAAACAAACCATAGGATCTGCTTTCAGCTTGCAAGCACTGTGCCTGAGGATGTTTACCTGGACATTTTGCTCTCCTATCAGTATAGATTCTTTTTCCACAGAGTGATACCTGTGTGGTGCTTACAGCACTGCTCATCAGAAAGTCATAGCTTGTGGCCATTCCAATTTTCTCTTAGGAGCCTTTTTTCTGGATTTCAGGAAGATAATCCCTGATTAGCCATGGGCCTCTCAACTCTGGCAGCAAAGAGACTGCACTCTCTCCCAGATGCAGGTATTCAGACACGTAACATGAAGTCACTCATGCTAACAATTTACACTACTAACAAAGACTGGATCATCTAATTTCTTTCAGCTTGGTCTGTCTGGGTTAGAACTAGACAGAGACCAAACAGCACAGACAACAGCTTTCTGTTTCCTTCTGGCTCTAGTCAAAGATCCATCCCCCAGATGTCTCTGCTGTGGCAGATGGTAAGAAGCTGTTCAGTGCAGGCACAGGCAGGATGATCTCAAAGGGTTTTACTCCTGTTTTGTGAAAGAAACTAGGAGGTAGTTTAATGACCAGTCACATAACTATGGCAGTGTAAAGGTGCTGTCCTGAACTCTCTTTGTAGAAGCAGAATACAAGAGATGGAAAGTCATTTAACATGTGCAACAAATGATGGTCTGCTTGAGAAGCTGAATAAATGAATACCCTTCCCTGTTCCAGTGAAACTAAGAGTTTGCCTAGCTGCTTGAGTCTCAGTCTGACTAATTTATGCCATCATCATCAGAACCTGTGGATTTGTATCAGCTCCATTAAGTTTTAAAATGAGAGACTCACACTTTGAGTGAAATGTTACCAGCAGTAAAGCATATATACACTGACTTCTACACTGCTCAGAAAATTCCACCTGTATCTTACTGTTTAATGCTACATGCCAATCCCTAGCAGCAAGGCACATTTTCACCCCAACAAAATTTTAAAGCAGCACATGAAATCAGTTTAATCTTAGGTAATTCCAGGGATGTGCATGATCCTCTTTTATACCTTGTGGATATAGCTACATCCACTCTCCACTTGAAGTCCTGGATACTTGGTAGCCGACTTCTTTGTATCAGAGCTGTGCCTTCGGAAGTGGGACGCCTGAAGAGTGAATCAGAAATAGGAGCCTGGAATGTAAATTCATAAAAGAAGAAACAATCTAAAGAGAAAACAGGATTCCTCAGTACAAACTTGTCCAGAACTTGTTTCTCTCCTACATCTGTCCGCACTCAGAGAGGTCTGAACAAGTGGAGATTTTGTGGATTTAAGACAGCTGTGCTCAGATTATCCCCCTTTTCTATGCTTAACTACGGTCCATGTTGAAAAAAGAGACCAAGTGACTGTGTAATTCTAGTAAACTGATGTCACTATAAAGTTTAGTAAGAGTCATTGTGGTGGATGGCATACCTATTATTTCAATTATATGCAACTGTGAGGCATAGACAGGGACCTGCAAATACATCTTTACCTTCATGCAAATCTAACAGGAACAAGCAAGCAGAGACAAGACAGATGACTTAGGTAAAACAGTTGCATAAGGTCACTGTCCTTCTTCAGCAAAAACCATCTAGCACTCGCAAGCAGCAATGTTTTAAAACATAGTATTAGTGTATTGAGTGTATTTTGAAGAATACTTTAAAAACGCCACAGTGGTTCCTGTTAATCCAACATAATTTACAAACTTTAAGTTCCTTACATAATGTTCACTGGCAACCCCAGCACAACCTTCAAGATTTTGCCTAGTCTAACGTGCAAGAAGCCAAGCACTTCATTTGTTAGTCATATTGCAGGAAGAATCAGGCTGATCAAGCCCTAGTTTATTTCTGTGCAGAAATACAGTTAACAGCAATTAAACTTCAGATGGTTGACAATCTTTAAAATTTTAACAGCATCCTAAGTTCTGGATAACTAAACAAGACAAATCTGATGCAAATACATAATAACCATTCTTTTTTAGATACATATGCAGAAATAATTTCAGAATGAGGTCACTGAGCTGGGCCATTCAGGAGCTGGACTTCTGGACTTGGTGTTACTTACCTTTTTTTTTTTTTTTTTTTTTGCTAAGCATCCCATGTCCCTGGAAGTTATTTACGGTACATTTCAAGGCTACTCCAGTACCTCCACTACGGGCAGGATAAAAAACATTATATCCTTTATCCATGGTCCTAGGCATAATCTAATTACAGACTTTACATCAGAAAGGAATCCTCTCTGAACAAATCAAGCACTGTAGGAATGGCAGTCTAACATCACTACTCAGATTCTTGTGTGCAAGTTAGCTGGTGCCTTTAGAAACTGTCCAGAAAGATTAATGATCCAATAAGGTACATGGGACTGACAGGCTGAGATTCTCCAGTAGTCCTGCTTTTTGCAAAGGTGCTATAAGAATGAATTTAGCTCTTTGGCGGGGCGGGGGGGTGGGTTGGGTGGTGTCAGAAGTGACACACATTCCTAATAACATGGTAAAGGAATGAGGAAAAAAAAAAGTAGATCAGCTGGTTCCTACTCACTGTCAACTCCTGGATAGGAAGTAGGTCACCACAGCTGGGTGCAGCCATGGGGAACTGGAGTCTAGAACAGTCATTAGAAGGATTAAACAATAAGAACAGGCCTTTCCCTCAGTGGAGAGCTGCTGCCAGAGTATTGCTTAATTTGGAGACTCCCTAAAAATAGCCACAGATACCGTTTCCTTAAGACATGCTAACTCCCATCAATGGAAGTCAGTCCATTCAGTGCAGCACCAGCACTCCGGGGGAAGAAAGGAGATTTAAAAACAGAAAGATGCTCTACTTAGCAGTGGTGGGAAAGGTCAGGAATGGTGACCTCCCAAACAGAGGTGAAGCTTCTGAATATTGTTGAGAGATGGCATTTCTATGGTCAAACACGAAGCTTTATCTCTGGTCAGGACTGCACTTCTGTACCATGCTCCCAGGAAGAGTCACAGCTCCTATAGCTTAGTTTAAGCTTCTATCAGGACCTTCCCAGCTTGGACAAGACCACAATGGGAACTGCAAGAATCCTGTAAACATGACAGAATGTGCATAGTGGCCAACATGCACACAGAAATTACACAGGCTGCTAATCAAGCCATTGATTTCTGAGAGGAATAGCAAAATGGAGCAGAAAAGACTCAATGAATCTTACATCCAAAACCTATAGACTATAATTACATTTTGTAAACATTCTGTGCCAGCAGCTGCAATATACTGTCAGCACATGGTGCAGAAGGCAGAAAGAAGTCAGAACAAGTAAAGATCAGGTAGAGACCATCCTAGAGACCATTCAAGCTGTGGTGGAAAGGATGAAAGGATGATACATCTGGTGACAAGAACATCACCTGCTAAAGGATGAAACAGAAGAGCACTCAAAAATGAAAGATTGGAGAATTTGGACCAGCAGCTGATCTAACAGTATCAAACTAAAGACAAGTTCTGGATGATACCCTATGCACATAACAAGACATGCCTAGCAGGCCACTGAACTGGAAGGATGAGCAAACTGGTATGTGTGAAATGCTGACAAATTGTGGGGAGAGGTAAGGTAGAATTGGGTTACAGGCTGTGGGACGAAGAAGCACATGGCAGCACAAAGAAGCACATGGCAGCACAAAGGAGCACATGGCAGCACAAAGGAGCACACGGCAGCACAGAGAGGCTTGTCTCCGCCAGACCCTGGGGGGAGGAGGTGTCACGCAGCAGACCCCTACGGAGAGGAGCTGCCGGAAGCTGACAGACGGGTGAACAGCGCGTGATCACTCCATAGAAGGACATTCAGAAAGTGTGTTGCTGACGTGGCAACATGGGATAGGTCACGTAGTGAGTATTGCCATGTAAGGAAATACTGTGCCTTGAAGAAGTGTATAAAACTAGCTTGTTTCTTTGAATAAATGATTCAGATTCCCTGCCGGTCTGGGTCCGCGTCACAATCGCTACAACAAATGGCACACAGAATGTACCCTCCTGGTAGAAACTAAAGCTACACTATTAGAAAAAAAAAGGCAGTGCATTTATTATAAACATTCAGAGAGGGGGAAGTTAGTGTTATCCTTTCCCCTAAAAAACAGTTTTAATTTCATGTAGTTATTTGATGGTGTCAATGTGGCAAGTTTTTCTTTCAGTCTACATAGCATGATGGAACTGTGGGGACACAAATACAAATGCCAAATACTTCAGAGCTGTTGTTTAGTGAACAGAACTCCAAAAATAAAATAAGATGCCAGGAAAAGTATTAAAAATTGATTTTTCTGGGCTATCTAGCTCATACTGAATTACTGAATTTTTGATCACATGCTAACGCATCTCTTACCATCACAAACACATATATTTACAACTCAATACGTATATGTATGATTCAGTGTTACATTTAGGACTGTAGAAGCAGATCTGTCTAAAAATCAAACCTGAGGTGTTCTTCTCTGGTCTCAAAACACAGAGCAAGATTACACTGGATAATTAGAGCTTTCAAAATGAGAAAAAGCTAAATCTTCCAGCATTGTGATTTCACAGTAGAAAACAGACAATCATGCATACTTCAAATTACATCTAAATTTATCTTCTTTCTCTACTGCAAACAGTATTTCCACTTTGCAACCATGAATTTTGCATTCTTAACACCTATAATTCAAACAGAAGAGCAAAGAAAAGATGAGAAGACTGAATTTATTTTTACTCCAAGAACCTTTATCTGTAAGACAAGATCTTACAGATCTCAAAGAAATGAAAAATATTTTTAACTTTGGTAGCAGCACTCAGACTCTTGAGGGTAACTGAAGTACCACAACTATGATTATTGGGATTCCATGCAGAGAATCTGGAGCAGCATTGGGTTAGTGATGTTACGTGCTGAGTGACCTCAAGTTTCAAGAAGGAAAATTGGAATCACAGAGTATCCTGAGTTGGAAGGGGCTCACAACAATCATCAGAGTCCAACTTCTAGCCCTGCACAAGTTTTGCATATTCAAATGTTCAAGAAATTTCTAGATGTAGAATAGGCTAAATATGGTTGAGCAGAGAAACTTGTAGAAAAAGGGAATCTCAAGAACAGACAAAAGAGATAGACTGCTCAAAAAGCTCTCAATTTAGAACTTCCTCTAGAGTTACTGAGGAACGCTGCTTAAAAAGTGAATTATAGCAGGCAGAGCACTTGATATCTCATATGTGTTGTCATCAAGTCACCCAGTGTGAATTCCCAACTGAACTGTACATTAAGACTTGATGAAATGCTACCTGAGAAAGCTGCCATGAACCAGAGCATGTAGAGGGCTTATGTAGCCTGCCTTTCAACAAAGCAAGTCTTTCACTTTTGCTCTAATTTGCAATGGTAATGATGGCAAAAATGAGTAATTCTGCACTGCATTTTTCATCTGTAGGTATTGAGCCACCTCAAATTCTGTAGAACATATAAAAACTGATGAACACAGAAAAACTGAAAATGGGCAAGAAAGCTACTTAATGCATGTATTGCCATGCATGATGGACATCATACTGTGCTGAATCAAGATAATGGGACAAGTCTTGTTCTCATTATTTAGGAAAATATTTCTGTTCCTTCAATACACCAAGGATTTGTGTCAGCAGAGCTCTGTGCAGCCCTGCTATCTGCACAATGAAGACACTAACCTGTTACCAAAGACTACACTGGAAAAGTCCACAATGAAATCTTCTGGTATTCTGAAAGAGAAGAGCAAGACAAAACAGTTAGGTTATTTTGTAACCACAGTTATATGGCCTTACCTGAAGAAACCCTAAATCTATTACAGGTCACAAAAGCTGTGACAACATTTTCCATCTTCCATTGCTTAAAATTGCCAGCTCTTACATAAGCAGTTCAGTATTGATTCAGTCAGGGCTCTCAAAAGGACAACCTATGTTCATATATCAGAAACCCTAAAAACTGTATTACATCTTCCAGTCCTACCTGGTATGGCAACGGTATATTTCAAAAGAACCCAGTATTTGCTTAACTTCTCTCAGTAAAGTCAAGAAAAATTTTACTGATGGCTATGACATGTGTAGAAGGCAGGCCAGCAATGCATGCCTTCAAAAACCCCAAACGTACACGTTTCATTTCACTTTCACCTCAAGTGTAATGAAGACAGAAGGAATTTCCCCTTCAAAATTCAAACAGAGGCCCTCATAGCCAAGACTACCTACAAAATGAGCATACATGGAGACTGGTTGAATAGACTAACACACTCCATCCACCCTACACCTCTCCACTCCTTCACCATTCCTCTGACACTGCTGTTGCCTTACAAACAAGCTGCTGTTGATTTTCAGTTCAATAGATCAGGCTGTGAATTGCAAAGACTACATAGCAAACACTATCCATTCAGCTGCCTTTGCCATAGGGACAGTAACCTCCTACAGAGAGGCAGGTTGGACAAGTAGAAGAAGTCACTATTGCTGCTGCCACAGTTAAATCCAGCACTCACCATGAATCAGTGCCCAGACATTGCTCACCAGTGGCTTGAGACACACAGCAGTGTATCGAAAAAAAATCAAAGCAAACAAGGAAGTTATCTGTCCTAAAGAGCTTACAGTGTCTAATGACCAGAGAAAAAACAACTCATCTACTCACACAGTGGGAAGATGAAACAGCAGTTACTACAGCTTGAATTCATAAAGGAAGAAACGGGGTTAAACCACATTTTTAAATGGTGCTTAAAAAGTGGATAAAAAGTAATTCATTTTAGCAAGCACTAGAACAGTGCTTTTTTGGCTGCAAGAGTCTGTCTTTCAGAAGAGACAAGACTATTTCTGCAAACATTACTTATACTTTCCATGCAAGTGTATCGTTTAACCCATCCTGACGCTGACTGGATATCCTGTCTATGTAGCGGAATAGCTGGAGAGAGGGGGCTGTAATATGATCATGATGATACCTATCACAATACTTGCTTGACCCAAGAGCAAGTGTTACTAAAACAGAAGCATTAACACTACCTTTGAGTTTGCATTATTTTTGCTGTGCAGTCAATGATCTTGCTGAAAATTCTGTTTCTGGCTCAAGCAGCACACATGAGGCCAGTCACACACGATACAGATGATAGAACATGGCACAATTCAGCCTGAACTACAGATGGCAATCACTTTTCAATGGACCATTCTGAGGAAGGGACTCAAAGAGCAAGAAATGTGTGACGATGTCTCAATCCCATGTTATTGGCCTGAGTCATAAAGTTATTAAATAACCTGCGGAGGGAGAGAAAAAAGCACCCACAATTTAGTGTGAATTTATTCCCACTCGCTCAGCCACTCAGGCTAAGAAATAGGGAATTGCAACTCTTTTAAACCAGTAATATTGATCTATCTAATTAGAAGTGGGCATATATTCCAGCCTCTCTCTTCATCAAAACTAAAGCCAAGATCAGTTACCTCACCAGAAAATTGAGAACTACAAGATATTATATGGGCAGAATTAGCTCAAGCTTCAGATTCACTGAAAGAAATAAAACAGAATGCAAGAATTGAAAAAAAAAAAAATTACATGGCACAGAGCTCAAACCTTTTAAAAGAAGACAACAAAAAAGAGGGATATAGGCCCTTTTTCTGCCTTAAAAGGCAAAGTATCTGCCCAAACACTGGATGCCAATAATGCCAAGACACCACTGTTCAACCAATGTCATGTTCTTCATGCACTTGATCACAAGATGGCCACTGCAGCAGGCTGTGTCTGAATGCAATTAGTAAGTGCTTTGAAAACAAACAAGTATTTCATCTCCAAACCCAAGCCCATTGGGAAACGTAGGAAATGACGTTTCCCAGAGGAACTGAAGATGCTAAAGGTGCTACCAAATTTCTAAGTATCACAGCTTGAGAGTAGAATAAGCTATTTAGTCTTCTAAAAGTTTAGCCACAAGGTGAAGAGAGATACTCATAGGAATTAAGACTGTCAGAGACGGAAGTTAGAAAGAGTCCCAATACTGTGAGAATAATGGGAGCATAGCAGCAACTAGCAGCACATAAAACACTCAAGTCTGCAAGCAACACAAATGCAGTTACCTAACTATTGCTGCTAGATCAGCCATACTAACCAGGACAATAAAATAAAAAGATTTATCAAGATATAAAAGATATAAAAAAAGATCATTCAGACTGAAAAGTGTCTGAGTAAAATGTATGAATAAACCATTAAGGGAGAAAAAAACCCCCAAACACAACTACAAAAGCGTAAGTAAAGTGTGGTCAAGTGATAAGGACAGGGACCTGAGAGTCTGCATTTCTAGACACAGCCAGCCCGGACAGTGACTTCTGACACTCCTACACCAACTTTCTCCACTGCTCGGAAGAGGAATATTCACCCAGCCCCAGAGAATTTGGCATGGAGCTTTTAGTATTCTTCGTTATTCCATAATCAAACTTGGCATATTCTGTGTGTACCTCAAAAAACACCAGCTCCCACTGGATCAAAAACAATTCATCAGTTTCTTACTGACCTACTTTAACTGGGGGGTGAACTACATGATGTGCCAGAGGCAGCAGCTTGCATTTGAGCTCTTAAAAGGCAGGCCGAACTCCAGCACTGAGCTGCAGACAAAACTGTATCAACTTGCAAGGAAACTTTCACCGTGGCCCAAATGACACCTTTCATTGATTACAGCCCGATCACATGTCTAAATCTGCAGCTTTAGTTTGCCTGAAGTTGCTCATAAAGTAAATTATGCTCGTGACTTAACTGCTTATGAGGAGAAAGCCAATGCACAGGTTAACAGACAAATAAGGATGAAAAAAGACAGAATTAGAAACACGTCTATTTCTCCTAGGTAGCAATCAGAATGTTAAAGAAATGTGCGGAAATAGTGTTTTAAAATAATTAAGCCTTGGTGCAGAGGTTTCTCCACAGAAGAAAACATCAACTGCTGTTATTCTTTCATTGCTACTGAATAGTGAAATAAGGGAAAACCTATAAATATTATTAGCATCTAATATCTAGCTTTTAGGATATGATCCCTTCAGAGATACTCATGGAAGACTGATATAGATTTTGGCAAAGGCTGTAACAAAGGTCATGATTTCTCAGGTAATGGGCAGGAGAAATCATAGCTGAACATGGTGGCAGGGTTTCATGAGTGTTATATCATTGACCTTTCAAAGAAGGAAAGAAGTAGGGCAGTTCTTAGCTTCTGAAATGGTACCACTGTCTTACCAAACACTTTAAAAAATATTGCAGGGCAAGGTGGGGATGGCAGAGAGAAGGTCACTCATATTTGCATAACCTACGTTACAGACTAAGTTAGACCATTCTCCCCACCATGTGAAATAAACTGCTCATGCTCAGTGCTAAATCAAGTCTTACACAATACCTGTTTTTTTCCTCTGGCTTTATGTGACATTTGGCAACAGATGCATTATGTGGTATTTACTGGTAATTTTTACACCAACTTTTTTGTGTCAAAAAGTTAATTTGGGGAAGCAGTTACATAAAAGCCATGAAAAAACAAACATTAAAAGAACCAGTGTAAACAGGCATACCTGAGCTCTTTCAAGTCTTCCTTAAAAACCTAAAAAGAGAAGGAAGATGAAATTTTACATGATATAGCCTTAAATGATCATTTCTTACCTACTGAATCAATAGTGGTTACTTATTTGGTATCTCTCCCCAAAAATTTTAGTCTCAAGTGCCAGTAGTTCTGAAATGACTGGTGATACATGGAAAAGAATTTTCAGAAGTGTTCAATCAAGTTGTGATTTAAAGACCTAAATATGTTGGAAGCCTTTATTTTTCAAAACAACATCTCTGCCACTTCTTTTATGCAGCTATTCAGAAAAATTTTTCTTTTAGAGTAACTATGCACCCTCATTCTCAAATATGTTTTGCAGTAACTTGTTTAAACTATGACAACAAAAAGGAAATGGCAAAAAATAAGGTCTGAATATTAAAGGCATACTTCCACTATGTTTCCTGCAATATGGGAGCTTTCCCAGTATGCCTGGGTAAATATGAAGCTGTATCTTAAACAAGAGGTACTGGAAACTCAGAAGTAGTTCACTCGCATAAAAAAAAAAAGAGAAAAGAAAAAAAGTAAGGTAAAGGAACATGAATAATTAAGAAATAGTCATGAAGAAGTGATAGGGGTTGGGAACATGGTGGGTGTGTACATATTCACACCAAACATCCACAGCATAAGTGGAAATTGCACTTTCTTCCAAATTCCACTATATTGTTCTGGCCATAAGACCTTCCTTCCTCTATGGTGGAAATATGAACAAAGGCAGGCAAAAAATATGAGAAATTGTAAGCGTGGACAAAAATGAGTGGTATGTGTGAACACCCAGTTAGAGTGAGTGTTGATGCCTACGAAATAACATATTGCTATGATTTCTTTGGCGGTTTTAATTTATGAGTGAAAACAAACATGCACAGTAAACAAGATGCTGAAGCAGAAAATAGATACAGGAATCTCTTTCCTAACGCTTAAATATTTTTTCAAAAAGCTCACTCTAAATCTTTCCAACAAGTGAAATAATAAGTTCCAGATTTTTAAGTTTCTTCCAACAACCTTAACTTGGAGTACCATTTTTATGCGCAGCTTCCTACCCTGGCAAATGCGATTTAGATGGCAACTTGTGTCTGACACAGCTTTTACCTTATCAGGGTTCCAAGTACTCCCAGAACTTACTTCTTGTTTGAAAGTTGATAAGGGGAGTCTCAATGCTTCTCGGAGGAGGGTGTACATGCCAGAAATGAGGAAAGCAAGTTGCTCTTCTGAGAGACTAGCACTTTCCGCAATTAGCTTGACAGATTCCTTGCAGTCTTTTCCTTCCAATGCATTAACAGTGACTGTGAATAAGAAAGCAAAGCAAGAGCCTTAATTTACTCAACTGTGTAGCTCTTGATTTTGATGGTCAAAGGTGCCTTGAGAAAATTCTCACCACAGGGAGAAGCTTCACAGACAAAAATTAAATCAATCATTGAGATAGTGTAGCAGAGCCTGCAATAACACTGGCTGGATAACCCTCAGATAATGTTATATGCAGTTTTTACATCGTGGACTGAGCAGGCATATGAACCTGCATCTCATTTTTTACATTAGTCATTGTTTAGCAATACAGTAACAGCAACAGCTGAAATACGAACTTGGTGCAAGTGCAAGAGCAATTTAGATACACGGTGTTGAAATCCATCACATCTTCAAACATTAAAAAACCTTGAGAGGAAAAACTGCTGCCCTGCAAACTGTGAGTCACAGGCCAGCAAGAGCAGACAGTGATGGGAGACTTGTGCCAGCTCTGCATAACCTGGAGGGAGGCTGTGTCCACCCACTCCAGGGGGATCTGCACTGAGGTCACTGCCCTGGCTCCAGACAGTTTGAAGGACTGTCTGCCCCTGCTATGGTAGGAAGCATTTATTGCACACCCAAAAGCAGGTGATAATTTACACCAAAATTAAACCCAGACAGTCAGGCTTCCTGGCACTGATAAAGCTTTTCAGTCTCTGAGTCCCTGCACTAGACAGCAAATATGGTTCAATATGTGTATTTACTTCTGTTCAAAATGCCTCTACCTATACATAGCTTTATTATTTCAAGTATTACAAGGAACCCCGGAATACATTGCTCCATTTCTGCTACTGTGCAGCAACACTTTTAGAGACAAACCAGCTACCAGATGTTTTGAGTCTTTCAAATCAAAAAGAAAATCCCTGACAGGATGTTAGCTGAGAGAACATGTCAGGGTCACACCATTCTGGGTAGCAGCTACCTTCCTCTCAGCTGGCCACCAGCAAGCTGTGCTTTTGCTCTGCTAATCAACTCTTCCATTATTCCATGATTGTTTTACATACCCTAATTTACTCAACCGTGTAACTCTTGATTTTGATGGTCAAAGGTGCCTCGAGAAAATTTTCACCCCAGGGCGAAGCCTCACAGATAAAAATGAAGTCAATCATTGTCAATCTTGCAGCCTCAACCTCAGTAGGACACCTGCAGCTCGGGGTTGCTGTATTGTCTCCTGGACATTATGTAGATGCCCACGGGATCTCTGACTGCCACACACAACCTGACAGTGACTGGACTGCTGGCTCTGGGACACAGGGATGAGAGAGGAATGACTTTAACAGCACTCAACTGAGTTTGGGGGTCATCCACACCCGTTCCTCATTATCGCAGATTTCATAGAATTGTAGGATAGAATGAAGCAAGCCTCTCATTTTATTTAAAGCTCACTCTAGCTTCCTGTCGGGAAAGTCAATGGGAAGTGCCCCAGGAAGCTGCAGCCCCTCAGCTGTCACAGAATGTTCTGAGTTGTAATGACCCAGAAGGATCATTGAGTCCAACTCAGCCCTGCACAGGACACCCCAAGAATCCCACCATGTGCCTGAGAGCATTGTCCCAACATTCCTTGAACTCTGTCAGGCTGGTCCTGCGACCACATTCCTGGGGAGCCTGTTCTAGTGCCCAATCACCCTCTAGGGGAAGAATCTTTTCCTGATACCTAACCTGAAGTGCCCTGACACAGCATTATGCTGTTCCCTCGTGTCCTGTCACTGGTCACCAGAGAGGACATCAGTGTCTGTCTCTCCGCAGCCTCTCATGAGGAAGTTGGAGCCAGCTCTGAGGTCTCCCTTCAGTCTCCTCTTCTCCAGGCTGAACAAACTGAGTGACCTCAGTCCGTATGACTTCACTTCTAGGCCTTTCACCATATTCGTTGCTCTCTTTTGGAAGCTCTCTGATAGCTGTCGTTGCCTTCCCGTGACGATCCACGGCTTCCTCGGGGAACGCGGCTCCTGCCCATGGGCTCTGGCTGGGAACTTCCCGCGTCCCTGTGCGGGGGTAGCGGGGCCCTTCCGCGCCGGGACGACGCCCCGCGGGCTCCGCACGGGCCCTACCTTTGAGAAGCCGCCGAAAGGTCTCCTTGCTTACGTCCTGCACGCCCCGGGCCATGGCCTCCACTTCGGCCGGCACGCGCGGGCCCAGGAACCCGCGGCCGCCGCCGTCCTCGCCGAGCCCGTAGGCCGCTCCGGCCGCCA
>VZTE01005089.1:11538-24259 GCA_013397775.1 Eulacestoma nigropectus | reverse complement strand
GCAGGGGGCGCTGTGGGGGCGCGGCGCCGGAAGGAGCCGGCGGGACAGCGCGGCGCGTCCTGGGACCGGCCGCTGATGGCGGCGCCGCTGCCGCCGTGTGCTCGAGGCGTTCCCGCTGCTGCCTGAGTCGCTTCCGCCGCCGCCGCCGCGTCCGCCACCATGACCGAGGAGCCGTACGAGAAGTTTCTGGCCCCCGAGGAGCCGTGCCCCCATCTCTCGCACCAGCACCCGCCGCGGGGCGGCAGCTTGAGCCTGAGCGAGGAGGGTTGCCTGGACGTCAGCGATTTCGGCTGCCAGCTCTCCTCCTGCCACCGCACCGACCCGCTGCACCGTTTCCACTCCAACAGGTCCGCTCAGCGGGTCAGAGCGGCCGAGCCGGGTGATGCTGAGGGGCCGGGGCGGCCGGCGCGGCGCGGCGGTCGCGGCGGGGTCGGGGCCGCCCTTGAGCAGGGCCGCGCGTCCTTTCCGCGCTGCCCTGCCCGGGACGAGCCGGGCATGGCCCGGCTGCAGGTGCTCCGCGTGTCCGCCGCACGCCGTGCTGGGTTACCCTTCCCTTTGGCTTAGTCTGGGTTCTGCTCATCACGTTACAATTGACAGTGTGAGTTGCCTCGGTGTTTGAAGATGTGTTTTTTCATAGAATCACAGAATGGTTTGGGTTGGAAAGGACCCTAAAGGTCATCTAGTTCCAACTCCCCTGCCCTGGGCAGGGAGACCTTCCACTAGGCTCAGGTTACTCCAAGCCTCGTTCCGAGTTTATTAATTTTTGAGATTTTGATAATTTTTGAGGGCTGTAGGCAGCTACAGAATGGTGTGTTTATAAGACTTAAAAGCAGGTCTTGCATGGACACCAGGCAGAACTTAAGAGATTCAGAATGAGTTAGGCGGCTTGATGACTGCACTGACTCCTGCAGAAACATTTCCACCCCATGCTACTAATTAAGGGCAAATTATTCTGCCTGTAATTTGTAGAACAAGTCTATTCTAGAAGTGCAAATACAGCTCTGCAAAGAAATTCCAGTTGTGCTCATAAAATCAAAACCACCGTCGTGCTTTCCTAAGAACCTAATTCTGCTAATGCATAGTATTAAGCTTGAATATAGCAATAGCTTTTTTGAGAATTATCTGTGAGATTTCAGTCTCCAACATACACATCTTCAACATTCCTGTTCCAGACTTGCAAGATTCTTTTATGGGTTATTAGTATCTCTGTAACACAATTATGAAGAGTGAATTTGTGTGGAGTCATGGAAATTGCACTTTAAAAGTGTCATTCACAAGGGCAAACTCTTAATTATACATTCTTAAATGATTCAACCTTGGTTAAACATGACACCCTTTCATAATATAGTTCTTAAGTCGTAAGACGTGAGCAGTAAGATATATTCTTAGACTATCTGTAAATAAATGTGTGATAGTCACCAAATTTGCATTTAATTAATTTCGTACATTTCTCTTTGTGTTGCCTTCTCAAGTGTGTTGCTCAGGTTTGCTCATTTTACAAGCCCAGGTTTGTAACCCAGGCATCTTGAGGGGCTGTTTCGCTTCTCTGGAAAAGGACATGCCCTGTCTTGCACTGATTAAGCCATTGCATATGTGCAGCTCAATCTGTGGTGTTCACATAAGGCTTTCTATTTTTTGAAGTTAGGAGTAATTTTAATGTAGTTCCCATTTGTTGTTAATCCAGTTCACCCCAGGGAACGCAGCAGGCCCCCTGGCTATGAGAAGGTGAGGGCTGACTGCCTGTACCTGGAGTATCTGTGTAGTTTGTTGGTGCTAGAGCCCATGTACCTCACCTTTTGTTTTGATATGTCTGGAAACTGTCCACTTTATCTTTCCTTTCATCATTATTTCATGGATTCTGAAACTGTGTTCATGTCGAGTAATGTGCTGTGTCACCACGGGCTTGTTCTGCTCATTACCAATGGATTGCCCTGCCCACAAGAGTCTGTACCAGCAAAGCATTGCACATCTGTAAGGGATGCAGAAAGGGAGGCAAGGCAAGAACTCCTGAATCTGCTACAAGGAAAGTTTTGGAAATGTCTTTAACATTGGATAAATGCACATCTGGCCAAGTAGATGTGGAAGTGAATCCATCACAAACATATTTAGCCAGCCTGGTATGTGGCTTAAATAATGAGATTGAGGACCAGCCTTTCTGGTGATAGGATTGCTCAGCTTTTGCAGTTTGATAGAAGAGTGTTTTTCTAGTTAGCCAGGCTGAAATGGACAGGCTGATAGAACAGGAGTTGATTGTGTGGGTTTGTGTGGTGCATTTTAGAAGCCCTTTTCAAATTGTTTTGGCCATATTGCAGTGCTGTGCTGACTCATATTTGTCTCGACCTACTTTTCACCAATATGTAAAATAAATCCAGATATGGAGACTGATTTCATGAGCTTGTTACATCCTGGCTTACTCTGATTAGAGTAAAAAATCTGTTCTGTGAAGATTGAGTTCTCAATAGATTTCCTTTAGCAACAACTTCAACTAGCTTTGCAATGAAATAATGAGGTGAAAAAGGTGTTTAGTTTTGGCATGCTAGCATTTTCACACAGGTCACTTCCCCGTCTTGCACTGTCTCATTCCAATAGCATGTCCAATGTTTTTGACATTCAGAGATGTGAATAATAGATCCATAATGTGTTTCCTTATTAAGCCTTAATTTTGTAGGGGATTATCAACCTGAAATTTTTTTGACTTCTATTTGTCCTGAAGTCAAATTGCTTAACTTCTTAGTTCTGTTTACTCCAGTTTATATGGAAGTTTAAATATCCCAATACATGGAAAATTTTATTTTTAGATCAGTGTGTTTTAAAAACGCAACCAACAGCAAAAAAAGGCGATTTCCATACTATGGAAGTCATAGCTCTGGGGTAGAAACTGATAATAGATCAAAATAAAGGTGTAGTTATGCTAAGTGTATATGAATTTTTGCTTTGATATTTGTAACATTGTGTTCCCTTTGGTGTTGTTTATGTACTTTAAAAAATATTTTAAAATAGAACTTCAATTTACATAATTATGACTTATTTCAATAAAGTCATTGTATAATATCACTGACAAGCAAAGTGGAGAGAGTTTTACAAGGCTTAAAGGAATTTCATAGAACACATGAGGCCAAGGTTTGCTGCTCTCTAATTGTCTTTTCCTGTTTTGCAGGTGGAACTTGACATCTTGTGGGACGAGTGTGGCCAGCTCAGAGTGCAGTGAGGAGCTGTTTTCATCGGTGTCAGTGGGAGATCAGGATGATTGTTACTCTCTGCTGGATGACCAAGAGTTCACCTCTTTTGAACTATTCCCCGAGGGCAGTGTCTGCAGTGATGTCTCCTCTTCTATCAGCACCTACTGGGATTGGTCAGACAGTGAGTTTGAGTGGCAGGTAAACTGGTTCCACTGGAATTGTAAAATTTTGTGTAGGCTATTGCGTGCTGGATTTAGCTGTAGTTGAAAAGTAATAGAATAAAATATCCTGAGTTGGAAGGGACCCACAAGAATCACTGAAGTCCAGCTCCTGGCCCTATACAGGACAAGCCCAGGACTTAGGTATCTGAGAGCGTTGCCCACACCCTCCTTGAACTCTGTCAGGCTTGGTGCTGTGACCACTGCCTTGGGGAGACTGTTCCAGTGTCTGACCACCCTCTGGGGGAAGAACCTTTTCCTGATCCCTAACCTTAACTTCCCCTGACCTGGCATCCTCCTGTTCCCTTGTGTCCTGTCACTGGTCACCAGAGAAGCAAGATCAGTGCCTCCTCCTCCTCTTCCCCTCATGAGGAAGCTGTAGACAGCTGTGAAGTCTCCCCTTAGTCTCCTCTTCTTCCGAACAAACCAAGTGACCTCAGTACTTGTTTCTTTGCAACTACTGAATATAGGAGCACATATCTGAATCTTGAGCGATAAAAAAAATGTTTTGTTTCATTTTATTCTAACGTCCTTAGTCAGGAGGAGAGACTGAAGGTCAGCTCTCCAAAGAAGGTTGCTTACATATTACGGTTGTTTGGTTTTAGGGACCAGCGTGTGTTTCTTGTAGCCATGAGCTTAGACCCTTTGTACTGAGGATCTGCCCTGCTAATGAAATCTGTTTACAGATGTCTGGTCCTACTGAAACTTTCTAAGTAAAGTGCAGAAACTCTTGCCATAGCTTATTTCATCCTTTTTTTTTTTCTATGCCAGTAAGAGTACAGAGCTCATTTTTTCTCACCAGAATGGGAAAAGTGTGAAGGTGAATCACATCCTTTTCCCTCATCTGTGCTGGATGCAGTCCTTGTTGGGTATCTCTAGTTTGTGATAGTCTTCTCTGCTCAGCAGTTTTTCAAATATGATACACATTTTTTAATGTATTATAGACCTAAATTGACTTTTTATGTTTAAGACTTAAATCAACTATTAATGTATACATAACTTTGAAATAGGCAACATAGGGCTCCAGAATTTATTGGGGAATACTTTAAAATTTTGTCATAAAGCTTAATCAGAGCATGTAGAGACTCTTTTAAGGACAGTACAAGAAATGAAAACTGATTTCAAGAAAGCTCAAATCCTGTTCCAGAAGATGCAAGTGAACTTGAGACATGTATTGAGATCAGCTTTGAATTTCTGACTGGTTTAGTCCAACTGCTGGTCTCAATGTATGTTATATCACTGAAGTTACAAGTGTGTGTTTACAATGCAGCCTGTAGGAACAAGTCAGGTTGGATCCCAAAGATTCAGAGCTTCACTGAGTTGTGAAATTTTAATTGACTGATAAACTTGGCAATTGTTTTGAAAAGAAGCCATTTCCTATGCCTTAGGTAGCTGACAGTATGTTTGATTGGTAACTAGCTTTTTTATTACTCTTTGTTTTTTAAAACAAGCTTTTCTTAAGAGACTTACTTGATTGGATTTACACGATTTTGGAAAGACTTTTTTATAGCTCTTTATGGTGTTACCTGTCAGAATCTGAGCACAAATAATCCAACTGTCCCACTTTAACTGGAATTGCATTCAGAAATCACGTCAGTTGTATAAATGAAGCTAGCTGAAGTTCTCAGTTGCTTCCAGGCAAATGACAGTGATTTTAATTGAATTGTCTTGTGTAATTATGGAGTTCAGTAGGAATTACAGACCTACTTTAAAATTATCTTCCTTAAACTAGACTTAAGCTCCAAAATGGGAGGTTTAGATTTAGCTTTGGATTGTAATGGACAATTTCCACTGATGGAGAAGGGAAATAGTTGAAATGCGACATCAATCTGCTGTTTTCTTAAACAGAAATTTTTAAAAAGAAGATTGGTAAGTACAGGATAGTGTGACTTGAGTTTGCTACATTTGTTGTTTGTGGGAAGATTTAAGAGAGTATTGCAGGTTTATGAGTAATTACAAAGAGTTTGTTAAAGTACAGAGATAATCAATGCTTTGCTAATTTGATGGTATGTTTTGAATTGTTAATAGTGTTAGAATGATTTACAATCTGCCTACTGTACTCTAAAGCTTTGTTCTTCCTCTTGCATGTTACAAGTTGCCTGGCAGCGACATTACAAGTGGGAGTGATGTGCTTTCCGATGTTATACCGAGTATTCCAAGCTCTCCCTGTCTGCTTCCCAAAAAGAAAAACAAGCATAGGAATCTTGATGAACTTCCATGGAGTGCAATGACAAATGATGAACAGGTGACTTTTTTCCTATGTGAGAACTGCAGTGTACAGAAGAACTTCCAATTGAAAGACACAACTTAAAAGCCATCCTGTTTGCTGTAGGTGTAAATGCAGACCTGTGCAGTACTACTTGATTCTCAAAACTAAACCTTGTCCTTTGGATCTGTAGGAGGCAGTTTAATGCCTACTCAGGTTTTCACCCTAGGTTTTTTAGGATACTCAAGGCTAGAATCATGATATTTGAGCACATTTTATTCTGCTGGTTCTTTCTTTTTTCTGTCTCTCATTTAGAATCAATAATACTTCAAAATGACCTGCCTTTCTTTGGGTCCTAGGTTGAATATATTGAATATTTGAGTCGCAAAGTCAGTACAGAGATGGGCCTTCGAGAGCAACTTGATATTATTAAAATTATTGATCCTACTGCTCAGATCTCACCTACAGATAGTGAATTCATTATTGAATTGAACTGTCTCACAGATGAAAAACTGAAACAGGTGAGTTAAGATTTGTACATTTGACTTCAGGGTTTCAGCATCTGATTATATCTTGTAAAATCTTATGGACTTGTGATCAATTTTTATGCATAATTATGAGATATAGAGAGAGACACTAGAGCACAATACTGTCAGTGATGGAAAATAGATTTCAAAAGCATATTGTATGTATTGAACCTTTACATAAAAGACTAGTTATATATTCTCACTATGTGTTAAGCTAGAGCTGGTGAGTGTATAATGAATTATGTTGTGGACCTGATGCTGCTTGTGGCACTGTACTCCACTTCGTGACCATCAGCTAGCTGAGAGTCTTCATTTGCTCACTGAATGTAAACTAGCATTTAAAACTCCAAAAGATTGGAATTCACTGGGGAAGACCATAAATTTCATGTAGAAAGGGACAGAGAATAATGCATTTTAAAGATGTTACAAGATGCAAATGATAATACAGAAGGATGCCTGGCTGATAAGGTAGATACATCCTAATGTCTTCGCAGTCACTGAATTATTGAGATGTGTTGTTGGGAAGAGATGCGGTGTCAAAACAAGCTGAACTCCTCAGTGTTGCACTGATAATGATGAAGTTGAAAATGGAAAACATCCACTGCTTTTATGGGCTTGGTCTGTTTCATATTTCAAGGATTTTGTAAGTGTAATTTTAAAGTAGAAAAGTGCTGCTTTATTTACACCCACTTTTGTTTGAGTATACCTAGCAAAATAAAGGGGTTTGATACATTAAGTAAACAACTTAGTTCAATTGAACTTGACTGATTGGTGTTAAAATAGTAACATATGGTTACATAGTCACAAATGTGACAGGCAGAAGAGACAAGAACCTCCCAGCCCTTGCTACTTATTTTTCTTCATTCTATAGTGAAACAAATGTTAACTTAGTTTTAAGTTCTCTGGGTGACTCGAGATCCCTTGGGATTTAAGGAGCCACAGGAAAATGTTTTAAAAGCCTAACTGAACCGACCCAATAACTTCACCATTATTAATAGGCAGATTGTGTTTTTTTCATGAAAAGGTGTATCTCCATGATACATGGAGATATATTCCATGAAAAAGTGCAGTATTTATCAAGCTATAGTAATTTTGCTGCCTCTGTTCTAAAGGTGAGAAGCTATATCAAGGAACACGGACCTCGCCAGCGGTCTGCAAGGGAGAGCTGGAAGAGGAGCAGCTACAGCTGTGCGAGTACCAGTGGTGTGAGTGGTTCCAGTGCCAGCAGCAGCAGTGCCAGCATGGTCAGCTCAGCAAGCAGCAGTGGCTCCAGCGTTGCCAACTCCGCTTCAAACTCCAGTGCCAACATGAGTCGAGCGCACAGTGACAGCAATTTGTCCACAAGTGCTGCAGAAAGAATCCGGGATTCAAAAGTAAAGTTTCTAGTTATGTACATCTGTATTAATTAGGCTGTCTTAACTCTTGAAGCTTGCTCAAGTGATCTTACCTGGGATGTTTGTTCTGAAGGAACAAAGTAACTGAGTTATCTAGCTAAACCACTGACCATAAGGAATTTAAACTTGTGCTCTTCCCATCACTTCTAACTGAAAGCCTGATGTTTGTATGTAGTAGGTATTCTAATTCCTTCTGTTTAGGATAAGCTGAGTGGGTGCCTGAATAAGGGCTTATGCATCTAACTTAAGAAAAAAAATTATTTAAGAATGGTCACCCTAATCTAGGCATAATTTCTGGACAGTAGAGACATCCTTGATTGTTTTTGGGTTTTTTCTCAACTAGAAGTTTCATCAGGCTTTCTAAATCTTCTTCAGTTTATTCCTTGAGCATGTCTCATGAGATTCTGTGGTGAGAAGGGACCCACTGAAGCATGTTTCATTTAAAGTAGGATTGTGGTACACCTTCTGTCCCCATAATTTTAATTCCAAGTGTGGAGGAGAGGAGCAGTTCTTTCTTGCTCTTCAGCATCTTGGGTTTGTTAAATATAAGACTGTAACATTTCTCCAGCAGTAAAGATTCCTCCAATCAAAGGCTCGACTATGCAACATCACAGGGTAATGTTGTACCTCATATTTCAGTTGTGGTAAATTGTCTTGTTATTTTAATATCGGGTATGATTTTGGATGAACGTTTAAACCATCTCTGAGAATTCGTATTTGTTATTTTTCAGAGCAGATGTTATTTTAGAGGTTAATTTATATTTGCCATCTTTAGAGGTGTTTTTTCTAATTTACAGAAAAAAATCCTCTGTTTTGTCTCTTCTGTATTTTGACAGAAACGTTCCAAGCAACGGAAACTCCAGCAAAAGGCCTTACGGAAGAGACAGCTGAAAGAACAAAGACAAGCTCGTAAGGAAAGACTGAGTGGATTATTTCTTAACGAAGAAGTGCTGTCTTTAAAAGTGACTGAGGAGGACCATGAAGGAGATGTAGATGTTTTAATGTGACAGGGGTGAATTTATCAGTGTTCTTTCTAAGCCTTAAATGTATTATCCTTATTGTTTACATATATTTCTTGACCAAATTTTGATTAGTATTAACAATCCAAACCAGATCTTTTCTCAAGTGTAATTTTGCTGAGAAGGTCTAGGTGTTGAGTAACTTCAGCTTTTTGAGACTAATTTTGCAACAAAGAATTCAGAAACTTATCTGTCTTCTGAAAAGCTGCTGAATAGATATAATTTTAAGGAAATTTGAACTTGGCTAACATGCTAACTTACTTGCACGTAAGCCTAGGGCTGCTTTTGGATGGCACAAAGCATGCATTACTATGCTTCACCTTTTTTGGTTTTTTCCGACTTAGAGTTAGTATTACACAAGTATTAGACTTGTTGTGTCTTCCTTTCCCATTAATAGGAAGATTGTTTAGCATGAGGAAAAATCTTTTGCTCTATGGGGCTTTCTTCAGCCTTGCTCTTGATTTGTACAAAATCAAAATACTGTTGATACTTTTCTAAAAATTGCAATTTAACTCAAACTACACAGAAAACAAGAAGCAGGACATCTAATGCAGAGAATCTCTAACACAAATACTGCCTAATAATGTAGTTCTTAGGAACCAACTAAAATTCTAGAAAAACCCTTAAAATAATTGCAGGCTTAGTCTTCAGAAGGTTATTTTGCTGCTCAGTATCTTATGATTGTTACTAATGGTTCACCAGTACATCCCTAGTATTTCTGTGAAAACATTCCAATAAAAACACATTTCTGCATTGAAAGTACACTAATCTGCAATTAAGTTGTCTAGGACACTACTTAAAATAGTTAAAAACACTGCTGGAAACAGAAGTGCAAACAAGTGGCACACAACTTCAGTGGTTTTCTTCCCCAGAAGCATAAATAGATTCATATTGTTGACAGGAGAACTTAATGCAGCTGTACTTTTTTAATTTTATGTTTAGCTGAAGTTGTCTTCTGTGTGGGTTGTTGCACTATGACGTATCAGAATTCTCCTTTTGTTGTCTATCAGCTTTTGAAATTTCTCATTATAAGAAAATTAGGTAAAATTGTGGCTTTCAGGTAGGGAAGTAATAGTAGTTTCAACCTTTTTCCTAATTCTGACAATCTTTAAGCTGATTTTAGTCTTTATCTTGGAACTACTTTTACAGCACTCCGTCCCCCCATGGTTGAGATAAAAATGATAGTTCTAAATTTTAAGGTGAAATTTAAGAGATTATAAAAGTATTTTTGAGTTCTGGGTTTAGGAAATAACTTTTTATTATGTTGATGCTTCATTAATTTTGCTCTTGAATTAAGGAGTTTGACAGTTTAGTGTGGCCACAGGTGTCTGTAATTGCAGGATATAGCCCAATCCTGCAGAATATATGATCAGCTTTAGGACTACTGGCATGTTCCATGTCCTGCACAGACTTACCAGCCCTGACACCTGAAGTATTTTCCTTTCAGAAGTGGTATTCCTTTTAGCCTCAAAATAAACTGACCAGTAAATTATCTGAACAATGGCCTCTGAAAGGGTTTTGATAAGAAATAAATGAGGTCCATAGGCAAACTAGTATGTGTGAACTTACTGCTGCTCTACAGCAGGTCCCTAGGCTTGGTCATTGACTGACTAAAAGCCAGGTAATGTCATTTTAAGCTCATGTTAGCTATCCCATATGGCCAGTTATTTGTCCACTAACCACAAATGTCTGTTACCTGTCAGTATTTGCTTGTACTGTGCTGTTGCCAGTTGATGCCTCCCTCCTGTATAATCAATACTAAAACTTCTTAACAGTATACACTTTACTGAGAATTTAGATTGACTTAAATCTGGAGCTTCTATTAAATATCTTGTATGGAAGATAAAATTTAATTGCTATCAATTTGGCTAATTTCAGGGTGCAGTTGTTAAACTCTTGCATGGTAGTGGATTAATTCATCATGAAATACTTCACTATGTGTACACTGTCACAGTTCCGTACAACCTTTATTTTCTGCAGAGACTTTGAAATGTGATTGAATTTTTTTTCTGAAGAAAGATGCACACTTACTACTGTAGAGAATTGAAACTCTGAAGTGAATTGTAAGAAAGGTGCAATATCTCAGTGTGGGGGAGCATGAAAGTGTGTCACTTTATTCTATTTCAGCAGTTATTCAGAGTTTAAAATGCCCCAGGTTTTGTTGAGAAAAGACTCCATCATTTTGGTGAGGTACAGTTCATTCTGGTCACCTGTCTACTAGCTTCCAGAGATCATGAAGTGACAGAGAATAGTATTTCCATCATAGTGTGAGCGTGTAAGTATAAATTATTCTAAGTGATTAGATGGGTCCCATTGCTCATCTGTTACATTGGACGAAAAGGTCCTGGGTGCCAGAATAGCTGATTGTGCTGTGTTGTCTCCAGCAGGTACTTCAGTCATGTGTGACAGTTAAAATGATAGAAGAGAGTGGATTTCCAGGGATTCCATGCTAATAATTTATAGCTCTGTGATCTTATAGATCCATGATGCTCATAAGAATACAAAGAATACAAAACTCTGAATGTTCTGGTAGGATGCAGAATAATATCTTGCTTACCTTGAATGTTCTTTGCCAAGTACTCAGAGGTATAATGTTGTCTTTTCCTGATCTCAGAGAATCAGGCCTGAAGTGACTGTGGGATTCAAGAGTTCTCACATACTTCTACACATTTACATTTTTTTTCCTTTTGCTTTCTCATCCTCTGTAGTTCTAGTGACACACTCATTTTGTGGTGTGGGGAGCTTTTTTGTCAGATTCATATTTTTCCGTGCAGTATGCTCAATGCTTACCCAGGAAGACCCCATCCCTGGAGGTACTTAAAAGAGATGTAAATGTGGCACTTAGAGACATGGTTTAGTGGTGGGCTTGGCAGTGTTAGATTTACGGTTGAAATTGATGTTCTTAAAAGGACTTTACCAGTCTAAATCTATGAATTTCTGTGAAATACCCATGGTATTAGTTAAACTGTTAGAATGTCAGTGAAATCTGGTCTTGCCGATTTAAGTTTTGGCCATTGTGGCTACAGGTGTAAATACTGGGTTCTGATGAAGAAGAGTAACAGACCACTAAAATAATGCATCCTTATTGTGTTTTTTTTCTTAAAAAAAAATATCAAATCCCTGCTTTTTATTAGTAGAGAAAAAATGTCAAGCTTAAAAGCCTCATAGAGACCCACAGGAAAAAGCTCATAGTTACATGGCTTCATGGTACTGAAACCGTGCCTATAGGAGCTTTGTACTGACTGCAATGTGAATATAATCAATTTATACTCTGTAATGATAACAGTTTGCTTCCATGGTAACTTTTTCTCTAAAAAGGCTTAGAAGGAGCACTGAAAGTCTGTTTGCAGTAGGACTGTAAACAGGAGAGAACGTTCTTTTCTAATACGATTTTAAATATGAGAAGGAAAGCTGCCTGACAAACTTCGCTGGTTTCTATGTATCTAATGTCATCTTCTGTTAAAATACCTATTTTTTTTAATGTGGGAAGTCGATAAAAAGATGGTTACAATGTGCTCAGTATGGGGTGCTTACTTGGAAGAGCAAGAAAAGTCTTTCCAAGACTTTCTTGGGCTCATATTTTAGTTCTCATATTGTGGTTTGAAACCTGTGAAGATCATTCTCTGGGGAGAAAACAAACCAACCAACCTGCTTGAACTTACTTACATGCATTTACATCAGAGTGCATATACAATACAGAAAGATAAAAATGGCGATATTTACTGTTCATCTATGCTGAATGGCCTGAAGCCATTTCTTTTCTCCTAACACTCTTTCAGCTTTGAAGTCAGTGGATGCATTGGTCTATAAATATTAATAAACCTGACTGTTTAGGGAGCTTTTAAAGTTCATTCATATAAGCCAGATTTTCATGGCAAATGTTGTTAGATTTATTGGTTTAATGTTCTTAAGCTTACTGATCTTGCAATTCTTGGGCACAGAAAAGTCAACAGTTGTCCATTTAAGGACTGCAAAGATTAGTTTATTAATCTATCAAGGGCAAATCTTAGTAATATTCAAAGTTTGTCTGTTTTGACTGTTAACTCTGGTGAATCATACTTGCATTCTCTCTCATCTGGCTAACTTTAAAACATTTCCAAATGACAAATAAATTCTTCAATGTAAAAAAAAAAAAAAAAAAACCAAAAATTTTTAAAACTTTAATATAATTAATAAAC
>VZTE01005088.1:144876-196504 GCA_013397775.1 Eulacestoma nigropectus | reverse complement strand
GGGGGGGCCTTCCACAACCCCGTCGGTGCCAGCCCCCCCCTGCTCGCTTCACTCCCTTCCCCATGCGGGGGCACCCCAAATTCCGGAGGAGGCAACCATGGGCGGGTCTGTGAGGGCAGGGGTCTCACCCCGTCCCGCTGGGACACTGCGGGGGGACCTCGGGGGTCCCGGGGCACCCAAAGGGTCCCGGGGAGGGAGTTTAACCCCACCCCCCCCTTCATCCCAAACCTCCCAGCGCTGGAGCTGCGGGTGCTGGTGGTGCCCGGGAGGGAAACTGAGGCATGGGTACAACTGGGGGACCCCCCCCGCAGGAACCACCCTGGGGGTTCGTGCCCGGGACCTCGGGGCCCCCCCAGGCTTGGGGGGAGGGGTCGGGCAGGCCGAGACCTGACCCAGCTCACCTCCCGGGTGGGGCCGTGACTCAGCCGCCCGGTGGGGCCCCGCTCTGAGCGCTCCCAGGTTTGGGGGGGTCCCTGAGCCTTTTAGGGTATTGAGGGGTAGCCAGGAGGGGGGATCCGGACACTGGGGTCCTTCTGGGGGGCGGAGTGAGGGATTTGGGGTGCTGAGGCCGTGCGAGGTGCTTGGGGAAATGGGAGTCCTCTGGTACCTGGGGATGGGGTCGAGCCCAGGGCGTTTTGGGTTTTTGCAGGTTGAGAGGGGGGTCCCTGCTCCTTTTGGGGTCACTTGGGTTTCTCTTGGGATGGGGGAGTGGGATGAGGGGTTTGGGGTTGCTGAACCACTGGGGGGTGCTCAGGGCTCATAAGAGTGATGGAGGAAATGGAGGGAACCCTGCCCTACAGGGGTCCCCCCGTGTCTGAGGATGAAGTCAAGCCCCCCCTAAATTTTCCTGCTAGGGAACCTGAACTCCCGTTTTTGCTTCTGAGGGACCATCCAAGCTCAGACCCCCCGGATCCACCTCCTGAATGGGCTTCTTCGGCTCAAACCCCACCTCTTCATGGAGGGGATCCGCAAAATCTGGGGGCTCAGACAGACACTTCCTGCCCCCCAAATTTTCCTGCGTCAGGAGATCCTCAACCCCTATTTCCATCTTTGTGGGACCCCCCAATCTCAGCCCCCCACAAATCCACCTCCTGAATGGGCTCCTTCACCCCAAAACCCACCTCCCCATGGAGGAGACCCCCAAAGTCCAGGTGCTCAGCTGGGCACCTCCTCACGTAGATGTGTCCAGGGCATTCATGGGGGTTCTCTGCCCCATAGTGGGGTGTCCCTGCCCCGTATTGGGGGCTGGTCCCTTGGCTGCCGCCTGGGTGGAGTTTTGGGGTGCAGTGACAAGCCGGGGCCCGTCGGGGCAATTAACTCCGGTAATTAGCGTCGGGAGGAACCGCCCAAACCCTCGCTACTTTCACACGCACACCCCTGCACTCTTCCCCTCCCAGCACCCCACACCTCCGCCTGCTCCCTCTCATCCCCCACAGCCCACCAAGGGCTGCGCCCCCAGACCCAGCACGTTTTGAGAGGGTGTTGCCTTTTTTATTTGGGATGGGATGTGGAATGACCCCGGGAGTTGCGGAATCCCCAGGAGAGGGGACTAGGGGGGGTGGGGGGCTTGGGGTGCAGTCTCATTTTTGGGGGCCTGGCTGGGCTTTGGGGCATGTTCCAGCCCTTTAGAGGGTTTTCTGGATTTGGGATCCCAAGGGGTTGGGGAGAGAGGGGTGGAGGGTGGGGGAGGGATGGGTACAGGGATACCCTGGGGTGCAGCCTGCCTGTTTCCCCCCCAGCAGGAATTTGGGGAGGGGGTGATGCTGCACCCAGGGAGGGGCCTATTGGGTCCAACTCCTCCAATCCCAATGGTTTTCCCTCAAAAATATGGGTTCCCCCCCATCTTAAGCACCCATCCCCACCTTTTTACCCCTGAATTCACCCCATTTTGGTGTCTTTGTTTGCTCCCCCCATGGGAAGAAACAGGGGGACCTGGGTGTCCAGCGGGTGTTATTCCAATGGGATAGTGACGTGGATTCCTGTGGGACCCCCAGGGTCAGCCCTACCCCTGCCTGGGGCCCACCCCCACCCTGTGACCTCCAGAAGGGTCCTCACTCCCTCAGGGGCATCCTGTGGGGCCTGCCAAGTCCAAGTGGATGCTCCTTCCTGGGGCTACATCCCAGATGATCCCTAATTCTCATTCCCTGGGACCTGTTTCCCAGTGCTGGCACTGGGATGAGCTTTCCCTGTGGCTGGGCACCATGCAGGGTCCCATCCCTAGCAGTGGGACAGCAGGAGAGGTGACACCAATGGCATCACAGCAGTAGTGAGAGTCCATCTCAGTCCTGGGGGTTGTAAATCCTGGGATCGGGGGATGCCATGAGCTCCAGCTCTGCTCCCGCCGTGGATCCCGGGGTGCCCGGGGCTCTCGGCAATCCCAGGGTGCCGCCTGTCTTCTGCAACACCTGCTTTGATCTCCCGGGGCCCCACCTTGTTGTTCCAGCCGTCACCATTCCCACTCTCAGCCCTGCAATTTCCTAGGTCGGTGGCTGCCAGCGGAGCAGCCAAGAGTTTCCAGATCTGAGGTTTTCCCAGTTGAACCCAGTCCCAGCGCAGTTTTGGGGTGAAAACGGCTGTATGTGGGCTCTGGTTCTGCTACACATTTCTCTGGTTGGGACTGCTGGGCGCCCATGCTGGTGGTTCCCACTCCCATGGGATACACCAGGAAGCTGGGATGTTGGGGTGCTGGATGGGTGATGATGGTCAAGTTTGGGTGGGTGATGGAGGCCAGTGTTGGGTGGGTGAAAGTGGCCAAGACTGAGCAGAGGATCGTGTCCAGTGCTGGGTGGGTGATGGTGGCCAACAGTGAGTGGGGGGATGGCCCTCCATGTTAGGGGGGTGATAGTGGTCAACTCTGAGGGAGTGACGGTGCCCAGTGTTAGGTGGTGACAGTGGCCAACAGTGGGTGAGGGGTGGTGGCCAGCATCGGGTGGGTGACGGTGGCCAGCACTTGGGTGAATTATGGTGGCCAACACTGGTTGGGTGACAGTGGCTGACCTTGGACCCTCGGCTTTGCTCCTGATGCATTCCCATCCCGGCAAGCGCTGGAGCATCTGAGATGCTCCACCTTGGAGTTCAGAAGGCATTTGGGAGCCGACCCCGTGTGCCAGTGAGGTGTCTCCACCCCTTGGTGGCAGGGTGGGGCACCTGCTTTGCTGGCCCAGCAGCTGCTTGGGCAAGTGCCAGGCTGGCCGCAGGCCAGTGGCTGGGCCAGGAGCTGGTGCTGGAGCCACCCTGGGAACTCCCGGCAGGAATGCTCTCCGCCCGGGCTCCAACAGGTTCATTCGGTTTTGGGGCAGATCTGCCGGTTGCGTAAGGTCAGGAGACGCAGCCATCACCTCCTTCCCCCGGTTCAAACCGCTTCTCTTCTCCAGCTGGAAAACTGGGGACCCCTGGAGGGCAGGAGAGGGTTTCCAGGTGGGATTGGGGCGTGCAGGACGAGCACTGCTCAAGGGGAGCATCCTTTTCCCTGTTCCCTGCACTGCAAATTCCCTGGGGCTGAAAATCCTGGAGCTTCAGGAATCCCTGACGGAGGAAACACCGGAACATACAGCCAGACCCAGATTTACATATTTTCAGTGAAATAAAAAGCTGGGGGTGATCAGTCTCGGCACTGAAACTCGGTCCACAAACCGCTCCCAATGAACAGGATAATCCAGAGCTGGATTTTATTGGCAGTGTGGGGTTGGGGGGAAGTTTTGGGGCTTTTTATTTGTTTTAACGGTGGGATAAACCAGGATCCTCAATGGAGGCAGCTCAACTTCTCATTAAAATAGAAATTAAAAGCAATTAAGCAATTAAATTTTGTTGTTTTAACAATGGGGTAGGATGGGAGTGGCTCTGCTGAGCGCCACGTGCTGTGGAGGGGCTGGAGACCAATAAGGACCCTCAGGAAACATCCCAAAATCCCTGGAAGGTTCCACAGAGGAGGGATGTGATGCCCTGTCAAAATTGTGGGGCAGAGAACAGTCTTGACCCCGCTGGGGTGTGGCGCAACACAGATATATTGGGATATTTCAGTCTCTGCAAATCCCAGCGTGTCCCGCCTGGCTCAACCCATCACTCAGAGGGATCCAGAATGACTTAAAAACCCTTTCAGAAGGTTTAAGAAGGTTTTTTAACCATCTTTATTGACATAAAATTAGTTTTAGAGCCCTGCCAAGCGCTAATGCTCGCAGTTGTGAAACACTTTGGACAACCCACGTCACCCCTCCTCGAAGCAGGAGGTTGAAACTGAGTGCATCCGAGGGTGTGCCTGGGAGCCTGGGTTTTTGTTGGAATTCAGTGAACCCAGCCCCTAGTGTTAGGCCGAAAATGACAGATTTAGCTAAAACAAGGGTTTCCCTCGAGGGCGTGACACATCAGAGAGTTCATGGGGCTTCATGATGAGTGACGGCCAGCCGCGGCCCAGGGAATTTGAGTTGGAGTTTGGCTCCAACACCAACAATGCTTTTGTTTTTCTTTGCACTCTGGGGAGTGTTTGCAGGCAGGTCATGGTTGTGGCAAAGTGAAGAGGGCGTCCTTTCAAACCTGAAAACAATGAAGAGAATGAAACAACCCCAAAAAAATGACATCTCCACTCCCCTGGCACCGACCAACTCCCTGCACCCATAAAAAGGGGGCACCCAGCAGCTGCTCCCACAGGGCTCGGCTTCTCTCGCATCCCCAGCTTCAGCCTCAGCTCTTTGCTCAGAATATTGGGGACCCTTCACCATGTCTCGCCAGTCCTGCGCTCTTGGCAAGGGGTTCAGCTCCAGCTCTGTGTGCTTTGGGGGCAAGAACAAAGTCACATTCGGCTCCGTGTCCCGTGGAGGATGCCGGGGATCTGGCGGTGCCGGTGGCTTCGGCAGCAGGAGCCTCTATTCCCTGGGGGGCAGTAAAAGCACCTCCCTGGGAGGATTTGGGGGGGCCGCTGGTGCCTGCAGAGGCTTCGGCGGCCAAGGAGGCTTCAGCTTTGGGGCCGGAGCAGGATTTGGGGGTGGCTATGGTGCGGGGTGCTTCAGTGGAGGTCTCGGCAGCAGCTTTGGTGGCTTTGGTGGAGGATTTGACAGCGGGGTGGGAGGCCAGGGCTTCCCTCTGTGCCCCCCGGGTGGCATCAGGGAGGTGACCATCAACCAGAGCCTGCTGGCCCCCCTCAACCTGGAGATCGACCCCGAGATCCAGAAGGTTCGGACACAGGAGCGGGAGGAGATCAAGAAACTCAACGATAAATTCGCCTCCTTCATCGACAAGGTTTGGAGGGGCTTCACCCGGGGATTGGGTCCTGGCTCTCCATGGCTCTGGAGGGTGGGAATGACCGGGAGATGCTCATCCAGTGCCACTCGGAGCTGGGAGTTGCCCAAATCACCATACATTGAAGGTGTTCGGGGCTGTTTTTAAGGGGAAAATGGGCTACTTTAAGGGGAACATTGGGCTATTTTGAAGGAGAAGGTGAAATTTTTTGGGTGTTTGGGGCTATTTTTAGTGGGATTTGGGGTGCTTTAGGCTACTTTTAAGGAGAAGATGTGATTTTGGGTGATTTGGGCTATTTTAATGGAGAAGGTGGGATATTTTGGGGAATATTTTTAAGGAGATGTTGGGATTTGGGGTGTTTTGGGGTATTTTTAAGGAGAAGATGGGATATGCAGTGATTTAGGCTATTTTTAAGGAGATGATTGGACTTTTGGGGTGCTTTGGTATATTTTGAAGATGTTGGGACTTTTTTGGCTGTTTTGAACAAGAAGATGCCAAACCCATGAAGTTCATTGTGTTTCTCTTGTTTAGAGGCTCCAAAACTGGGGAGGGGAGGTGACCCCTGTGTGCCCACTCACTCCATCCACTGTGGTCCTACCTGTCCCATAGGACTGGGGAGTTACCACACATTAAATGGGAATAAAATATGGAAAACACATGGGGGAAAAATCAGTGAAAAGACAGGGTTTTGAGGGAAGAATCTGACTCTTTTCCCACCTGTTTAGGTCCGGTTCCTGGAGCAGCAGAACCGAGTCCTGGAGACCAAGTGGAAGCTGCTGCAGGAACAGGGGGGTGCAGGAACGGGGGGCAGGAACCTGGACCCTTTCTTTGAGACCTACATCAGTGGGCTGAGGAAGCAGTTGGATTGTCTCTCCAGTGAGAAGCACCAGCTGGAGACAGAGCTGAAGAGCTTCCAGGACATGGTGGAGGACTTCAAGACCAAGTAGGTTGTTTGGGGTGCCTGGTGGTGAATAAACAGAGGGAAAAACTCAATTCAAACAGACAAAAAAAATAGAAATTTTGAGAATAATTTCAATATTGTTTTTTTTGCGATGGTTAGAAAATGTAAAATGTTTTGGGGAAGGTGAGTTTGGACAAAAAGTGGTGCTTTTTCAAGGTATTTCTCAACTTTTCTCAGATTTTCTCAATATATTGCTCAAATTGTGCTTCTCCCTGAAGGAGGATCCTCCACTCTTTGTCTTCCTCAGTTAAGAATCAGTGACATTACAATTTAATGAATTAATCAGTTGATAAACCCAACTCTAATTTCTTTATGGATTTCCTCATGGATTCCTTCCTGTAATATCCTTCAGGATTTGATGATTTCTTTGGAAGATTGACAGGAGGTAAAAAAAAAGAAAGGAAAAATTTTCCTGCTGCTATTTATTATAATATATAATTTATTGTAGTCTACAAATATGAAAATAAAATGTGTCCAGTTGGAAAAAGTAGAACAAAGACTGGAGAAATGAATCCACTTGAGGAATTACAAAAAACAGTGGGAAAGGAAGTCTGTGGGTCATTGGAATCAACGAGACCTGGGATCAACCAGAGATTGCTGGGTGAAAATTGACTTTATATTTGGAGATGAGCACCTGGAAAATTTGGGTCCATTTGGGATTTTGGGGTGTCCTGTGCAGGGCCAGGAGCTGAACTCGATGATCCCTGTAAGTCCATTCCAAAGCAGGAGATTCCATGATACCTTTGAGGAGCTGGAGGTTCTTGGATCTTGTAGAAGGAACTTGGAGTGGCCACAGGCACCAGGACTCGCTTTAGCAGAGCCAGAATTCCTCCTTCCAGGCTTTCCTCGCCCAGGCGCTGGAGATGCAGGAGCCAGGGCTTGTTCCGAAAGGCGAAGTGCAATTCCCTGTCCATAAATCTCCCTTGTGGCAGATCTATTTTTGCCGAGTTCATGAGTCTGAGGCCAACAATGTTCATTAGTCTGAGCCAGAGCCAAAACAAGCAGCCAGATTCCATCTCACTCCTTCCCATCCACAGGTACGAGGAGGAGATAAACAAAAGGACAGCAGCTGAGAATGAGTTCGTGCTCCTGAAGAAGGTCAAGTCCTGGTTTTTTACCTAAAGGGACTCCAGGAGAGCTGGAGAGGGACTTTGGACAATGGCCTGGAGTGACAGGAGAAGGGGGAATGGCTTCCCACTGCCAGAGGGCAGGGATAGATGGGATACTGGGAAGAAGTTCTTCCCTATGAGGAGGGTGGGGAGGCCCTGGAATGGAGTTCCCAGAGCAGCTGTGGCTGCCCCACCCCTGGAAATGTCCAAGGCCAGGTTGGACAGGGCTTGGAGCACCCTGGGATAATGGAAGGTGTCTCTGCCCATGGAAAGGGGTGGAATTGCATTTAATGTCCCTTTCAACCCAGACCATTCCATGATTCCATGAAATTTTTAACCAGTGTGTGCCGGGCAGGTTTTCTCATCCCATCTCTGGTGCAGGACGTGGATGGAGTCTACATGACCAAGGTGGAACTCCAGGGAAAATTGGATTCTCTGTCAGATGAGATCAACTTCCTCAAGTGCCTTTACGAGGCAGTGAGTACTCCAGGGACACCGGGATGGGGGAGGGCTGTGGCACCATAAGGAAGCTCTGGAAGGGCTAAATCTGAGTTGGGCATCACCTGCAGGAGCTGTGCCAGATGCAGAAGACTGTGTCTGACACCTCGGTGGTTCTCTCCATGGACAACAACCGGAACCTGGACCTGGACAGCATCATTGCTGAGGTCAAGGCACAGTACGAGGAGATCGCCAACCGGAGCCGGCTGGAGGCCGAGTCCTGGTACCGGTGCAAGGTGAATGTGGCACACGCTGCTGGGGTTCTCCAGTGTCCACGGGGGTGGGAGAGCTACTGGTGGCAGCTCAGGCCATGGCAAGATCTGGGATGTTGCTGGTGCTGGTCCATCCAGAGCGGACCTGGCACAGACTTGCTCTCCTTGGCTTCTCCTGTGGGGGAGCAGCTGTGAGGTCGCAATGGACCCAATGTTCTCCTCCTGCTTCATCCCCCCAGTACGAGGAGCTGCAGGTGACCGCAGGCAAGCACGGGGACAGCCTCAAGGACACCAAGATCGAGATCTCGGAGCTCAACCGCATGATCCAGAGGATCCGAGCTGAGATCGAGAGTGTGAAGAAGCAGGTGGGGGTTATGTTTTTTGAGTAATGGGGAGGACCTCTTGGTCATGCCCTTTAGAGCTTCCCTGAAGGGAAATAAGTGTGGTGGGAATTGTTGGGCATGTGAAGGACCTGGGAATAGCTGAGCCTGGGTGGCTCTGGCACAGGTTGCCCAGAGAAGTTATGTATGCTCCATCCATGGAAGTGTCCAAGGCCAGGTTGGATATGGCTTGGAGCAACCTGGGATAGTGGAAGGTGTCCCTGCTCATGCTCCAGATCATCTTTAAGATCTCATCCAACCCAAACCATTCCATGTTTCTGTGATCTGGGTTCATGGTTTCATCTCCCACCCGCTGCCCCCACCCCACTCATCCCGCCCATGTCTTGCCCTCCAGTGTGAGACCCTTCAGACGTCAATTGCGGACGCGGAGCAGCGCGGGGAGGTGGCTCTCAAGGATGCCAGGGACAAACTGGCCGAGCTGGAAACAGCCCTGCAGAAAGCCAAGGCTGACATGGCCCGGCAGCTCCGGGAATACCAGGAGCTCATGAACATCAAACTAGCCCTGGATGTGGAGATTGCGACCTACAGGAAGCTGCTGGAGGGCGAGGAGTGCAGGTGGGTGGGATACAGAGAGAATTCCAATGTATCCTGATCAATCAATGGGAAAAATGTGTCTCATTATCTTCATAAAACATTAATGGTGTTGCCACAAGCTGTGGGCCGTGGTCTTGTGGCTGTGACTGTGGAGCAATCCTGACTTCATGGAGCTGGACCACTTCAGATGCTCTGGCTGGATCTGATGCTCCATCTCTTTTCCTTGCAGGATGTCTGGAGAGTGCCAGAGCTCCGTCAGCATCTGTAAGTACTGTTCTCATGGGAGCATGGCGGGCTGGGATCAGTGCTCCCAAACCTCACGGTGGCATCAGAAGTAACCTAATGTCTTTTGTTCCTTTCCACAGCCGTGGTGGGCGGCAGCAGCTGCGTGGGAGGTGGATACGGCAGCGGATTGTGCCTTGGAGGAGGAGGAATTGGCTTTGGAAGCGGGAAAGGCAACTGCAACACGGGTGGTGCTGGTTTATGCTTCAGCCTAGGAGGGGGCGGATTTGGTGCCGGGGGTGGATTCGGCTCCGGAGGGGCTGGATTTGGCTCCCTGAGTGGGGGATCTAACTCGGTAGTGGTGGGGGGATCTGGCACCATCCTGAAGAACAGCAGCCCCACCGGCCGGAGGGCATAGGAAGGGATCAACCCCCCTGGCCCCGGCACCCAGAGGAGAAAGGGAGCAAACTGCGCGATGACCCCCCAGTGACCCCTGAGTGATGGGCACTGATGGCACCTTAAACCACCACCCAAACTGTGGGTAGGAGACAAACATGGCCAAATCCACCTGCTAAGGACTGAGATTCCCAACAGCATCTGAGAACAGCTCAATCCCTTGTGCTCTCCTCCAGCTGCTGGACATCAGGGTGCCCAGGTCTCCTTCAGGAGTGGGACCTGCCCATTTGTGGGGAGCCCCAAACCCGACTGGGATGAGCCTGTGAAGCAGCACCCTCCAAGCAAGAGGAACCCGACCACAGGCAGGAGCGGGGATGGATCCGAGCGCAGCTCTGAGTGCGGTGGGAAGCCTTGGCTTCTCTTAAACTCTTGTGCTGGATCCAGCCGTGGTGCAACTTTAATCAGCGCCATGCATCAGCCACAGCTCGAGCTCTAAAACAGGAATTTCTTCCCAGTGCCTCGGCCCAGCTGAAGATGTTTCTCACCCAAAGGACTTTTAATTTGCTTTTTCCCCTTGAGTTTCACTTGTGCTGTTGTAAAATGTTTATTTTTACTCAGGGTTCAACTTTTCCTTGGGACCACAGGAACAATTGTGTGTGTTTGCTTAAGCCTTTCTCCTTGGCATGTGCGATCCCCCAATAAACACCAGAGGCAGAAACCTGGTGTGGTTTTCTCCCCGACCAAAAAGTTTCGTGTTGTGACAAGTCTTGTCTTCTGACGAGATCTGAAAATGTTTCCTGACTTTCTCCTCCCCTTTCAAGTATGAATTTAAAGGAACTCAGGTGAAGGTGCAACCGGGGCTTCTCTCACTCCTCTCTGTCTCCAGAAATGTGGGGGATTTGTGAGTCTGGCAGGAATGAGGAGGGTCTCACCGGGGAGGTTGTTGGGATGTTGGGTGCAGTGAGAGTGACACAGTTGGGGGTGTCTTGGTGACAGCCCTGGGAATGAGCCCGCTCCTGGCAGAGAGAAAGAGGCAGTCCCTGGATCTTCCTCTCTGTCCCGAGGGGTCTCTGGACGTGGCAGTCTGGACTCATCAGGGGTCCATGGATTGCTCTTAAGGCATCTGTGAAAGGTAAGTGAGATGATGGGAAGAGCAAGACCTTCCCCCCCTGCTCCATCAAACCCCACCTGTCCCCAAAAGCAGAGTATTTCGATAAATTTCAATGCCCAAACTCCTGCTGTAGTTTGACCTCTTGCTCAGGAGACCTTGAATCAAATCCCTGGCCAACCACAGCCTGTATTTGGAGTGACTCATCCCATTTCTCCCATGTTCCCTTCTGAGCTGGTGAAGACTGAAGACATCCAGTACCAGCAGTGACAGGCGGAATGTCACAATGGAATGTCACAATGCTGCCAGCATGGGCTTGTCACTGCTGGGGTGGGGACATGGTTTGGGCAATGGTTAAACATTCGGAGAGTTGTAAAAGTGACCTGAAGTGGTGTTGAATGAAAAGGCATTGACTTCCCTTGGAGTCACCCCAATCCCTCAGAGTCACCCCAATCCAAACTTGCTTCCATCGGTGACTCCTGCCTAAGGAGAGACAAAGGGCTTCTCTAGGAGCACAAAGGCCATCGCTAAAACAAACATACACCCAAATCCCTCCCCTTTTGTTTCTGGGATCACACCAGCAATTAGGGGAAAATTCTTCCAGGCCAGACACAGAGGTGACATAATTCCTGCCTTTTGTTGGAGGAGAGAAAATGTTTTCCATCGTCTGAAAACAGGATTAGATTCATCAGGGTTTGTCTCTGCCCAGGGCAGGGGATGGACCAAGATGAGCTTTAAGGTCCCTTCCAGCCCAAACCATTCCATGATTCTGTGATTTCATGGTTTCCTCTCTGTTATTCAAGGCCTGTTTATTTTCACAGCATCATGGAACAGTTTGGGTGGGAAGTGACCTCTAAAGGTCATTTTCCTTCTCTGGGGGCTCCAGGAGAGCTGTAGAGGGACTTGGAAAGGGTCTGAAATGATGGGACAAGGGGTGATGGCTTCCAGCTGTAAGAGGGCAGGGTTAGATGGGATATCAGGAAGGAATTCCTCCCTGTGAGGGTGGGGAGGCCCTGGAATGGATTTCCCAGAGCAGCTGTGGCTGCCCCATCCCTGGAAGGGCCCAAGGCCAGGTTGGACAAGGCTTGGAGCAGCCTAGGATAGTGGAAGGTGTCTCTGCCCATGGAAGGGGTGGGATGGGATGAGCTTTCCACTCCTTTCCCACACAAACCATTTCACTTCTGCCCATCATGTTTGAACCGAGAGGTGATGTCGATACCCAAATCTCAGTTCGATTTCCTAAGCTTGGCTAGAGCCGTGGCCATGACTCACCGCTCTGCATTATCTCTCCACGGGTGCTTAGGGCTCCGCCGTTTGCTGACTCGGGAACTCTCCTCCCCTGGGAATGGGAGACCTTTCAGATCATGTCATCCCGCCCACAGGAGGAGAAAAAAATCCTAGCAAAAATCCCCCAGGAAAGCGTAACCAAGGGTTTGATAATGCTGAGGGAGGCCAGTCTTGCCTGGGCCATTGGGGGACAGTGCCTCAGCCCCCACTTTTACTGTCTGTGTATTGATTTCTTTTCTATTTTTTGATTTATTGCCTATAAACCCCTCTATCCAACCCCCAACTCCCCTATTCCTTTGCTCTCACAGTGATGTTTTGATATTATATATATTTATTTTTTTCAAAACTAGAACTTGATGATCTTGAAGGTCTTCTCTAGTCTTAATAATTCTATGATTCCATGATTTTTCTTAGCCTTATCTACCCCCCCAATCCACCTCCCTGAGTCCTCCCAGATCCACACAGGTCGTGGAGGTGGGATAAACACAGGGAATCTCATGTTTTCCAGTGGAAATGCCAGTTTAGCTACACGTCCAGGTCCCAAGGCACTTTTGGAAAATGGTGTCTGGGCGATATTTTTAGAGGTATTTAAACATCTGATGATACCAGAAGTTGCTGGTGTGGATTTTCCAGAAGCTCTTAATTAACGTGTGTCCTGTGGGAATTCCAAGACCTGCACCAGCTGGCTGCCAGCACAGTTAGGTGCCTCCAGAGCTGTGGGTTTGGATTTCAATAGGTCCTAGGTGGTTTTAAAATGTTGAAAAGCAATAAAAAAATTGAGTTTCTCTGTAAAAAAGAAAATAAGACTAATTTTTCTTTGATAAGCAAAGCAAAAGGGTGGATCTGTGGTGGATTTTTGAATTAAATGACTTACAGAGACAACCCAAATCATTCCATGGTTCTGTGAAGGGTGGTGCATTCCCAATCCCTGGAAGTGTCCAAGGTCAGGCTGGACGGGGCTTGGAGCCACCTGGGATAGTGGAAGGCATCCCTGCCCATGGCAGGCAGTGGAATGAGATTGGCTTTAAGGTCCTTTCCAACCCAAGCCATTATGGAATTCTGTGACAGATCATACTCTGAATCCATCCTCAGTCTGAGATTGGAACTGGAGGATTCCAACAAACTCCTGCCTTTCTAAAATCTACATCTGCCAAAGATATATTTGCATATAAACACCAAAATAAGCGAAACAGCTGAAAGAAGTCGTGATTCCTCCAAGCCCTGTGGTCTCCTCATTTCCACATCTCCACAAATGAGTCGAGCTCTATTAATTGCATTTAAATTGTTCCAGGGCATGTGATGTGGGCAGCAGGGTTCGGGATCCCTCCTCCCACTGTGTTCCTGGGGCTGTCCCTCTGTCTGCCCGCACATCCCACCACGACAGCTGATGCCTGGTGTCTCTATGGTCCTGAAGCCTTCAGAAAATCCTACACAAGTTTCCCAGATGGGGTATTTCCTCACCAGTGCTGAGATAATCTTGGCATGAAGACAGTGGGACATGCTTTAGTCCAACAATAAATGAATTTCCAGTGCCAGCACTGGCATCTCGTCACTGGTGAGGTTTTATTTATCAAAAAGGTGCACAGCCTCATCAAAATGCAATTTGCTGAGCCCTGGCTGTAGATTGAGAAACTCAATTCTCAGAGCCAAAGGCAATTTTCCAAGTAAAAAGAAGGCTGAGGGTGTAACTCAGGTGTGTTTTGGGAATTGTGAAAGCCGGGCTACAACTTGGCATGAGCCGCAGTACCTGCCTGCAATGGGGCTTTGGAGTGAGAGATTTAAAGATAAACACAAGCAGGGAAACAACCCCAGTGGATGAAAGGTGGAAAAAAATGCCTGGTGTATCCTAAGGAGGTTCTTGCTGCTCCACAAGGTGTAGTATTCCTTAGTCATAGAGTGCTGAGAGCCCCAATTGGATCTTTTTTGCCTTTTCTCCTGTATTAGAGGGTGTGTTTCTGGGTAGGGTCAATGTTTGGCAAATTGGAGATGGAAATCTTTAGCCACGCCACGCTGATGAAGACAGGAACTGTCTCCTCCTTCACGCCCATGCAGACCCAGCCCACCTCCAAAAACACATAAAAGGGAGCATCTGCTGCCCTCCAGCCAGAGGGACTGACTTCCCTTCTTCCACCCACCTCCTCACCCACAACCCCGCTGAGCTCCTCAGCTTCTTCATTCTTGGCTCTTTTGAGGATAACCAGACATGTCTCGTCAGTCTGTCTGCAGGAGCTTCGGAGGGGGGAGCAGAAGGGGCTTCAGCTCCTGCTCTGCAATCGGTGGTGGCTTTGGAGGCGGCAGCCGGAGCAGGAGCAGCTACAGCTCATACTCAGTGTCCAGGGGATTCGGAGGCGGAGGACGGTGCGGGGGCTTTGGCAGCCGGAGCCTCCACAACATGGGGGGCAGTGCCAGGATGTCCATGGGCGGCTGCTACGGTGGTGGGTACGGCGGCAGGATGGGTGGCTTTGGTGGGAGCTACGGGGGTCTCGGCAGCTTTGGGGGCGGAATGGGTGGAGGAGGAGGAGGAATGTGTGGCTTTGGAGGGATGGGTGGAGGTGGAATGGGTGGTGGAGGAGGAATGGGTGGCTTCAGTGGAGGAATGGGTGGCTTTGGTGGCGGGATGGGTGGTGGAGGAATGGGTGGCTTTGGTGGCCCAGGCTTTGGCATGGGTGGCCCCGGGAGAGGTGGCCCCGGCATCCAGCCAGTGCAGGTTGACACAACCCTCCTGCGTCCGGTCCACGTTGAGATTGATCCCCAGATCCAGCAAGTTAAAAACCAAGAGAAGGAGCAGATCAAGACCCTGAACAACCAGTTTGCCTCCTTCATCGACAAGGTGAGAGATTGTGTCTGATTAAGGTCAAAATTAGGAGGAACTTCCCACTTGTGCAGAAATGTCCTTTTGGAGCTAAATCCCAGCAGACAGAGAAGCTTGAGCAGAGCCTTTTCATTAAGGGAAGAGATGGGAATCTCTCCTCCACATGAGATCAAAGCAATGTCTCCAGGGCTTTCATCTTTCCTGTTGCACCAAGCTCTACTCTGAGGTTACTCTTGCAAGCAGGTTCAACACCTCCAACCTCCGCAGGTTTCGGGTACAGATTCTCCCTCCTCCACCACTCTCTGCCCAAACAACCACCCATTTAATTATTAACTTATATGTTTTTCTCTTTGTTTTCAAATCTCCAGGCTTTTAAATCTAGGCTAGAGATCAGATTTCCACACTGCCTGCGATGGGGACAGACTCAGAGTAAGGGCAATGTGTAAAAGCTGCTTTGAGTAGACAATTATTAGAAGTTTCCTTCTTTTCCTGATTTTGCAGCTTAGGCACCAACAGAAATTAAAAAAACCCAGAGTTAATTGGTTCTCTCATCAGCACGCAAACCTTTCTGAGTGATGCAAGAGATGTGTTGGTGGCAGCTATTCCTGTGTGATGGTGGGTCCTCTGTATCTTGGCTGTAGGTCCGATTCCTGGAGCAGCAGAACAAGGTGCTCTCCACCAAGTGGGAGCTGCTCCAGCAGCAAGGGCCATCGGGCCCGAGGAAGAACCTGGATGTGATCTTTGAGAATTACATCCAGAACCTGCGAAGGCAGCTGGACTCAATCCTGGCGCAGCGGGGGCAGCTGGAGTCGGAGCTGCAGAACATGCAGCAGTATGTCGAAGATTACAAAACCAAGTGAGTTGGAGCCAGGAGGAGCTCAAGCCACTTTTTGGTCACTTTAATTTCTCCCAACTGCTTTTTATTTTGATGGTGGAGATAGTTTTTCAGCCTAAATATTTTAATTTTGTGTTTTTTCCCTTTTAGTTTGCTTCTCATGGCCTTAGGCAGGAAAATCCAGGATCTCAGTTTGTACTTTTCCTCTCCATAGGTATGAGGAAGAGATCAATCGGCGCACAACGGCCGAGAACGAGTTCGTGGTGCTGAAGAAGGTGAGTTACAGGCACCACAAAACAATCCCTCAATATCTGGCTTTACCTGTGCTTGAATGGGAATTGTGGAGTTTTTAAGATCTCCCAGTTGATATCTGGAATCTCTTATATTCAATTTGCATAATTGAATGACAGCACAACATTATATATTTTTAATTATTTATATTTATGGTTATAGAATTATATATAATCATAATGATGTCCCAGTGAATAACACCAAACCCTCAGCACAGACGGTGATTCCCACAAGCCTGAAGGATTCCCAAGAGGAAACAAAACTATTTTCTCTGGGATCTTTCCTTTAGGACGTGGACTGTGCCTACATGACCAAAGTCGAGCTGGAAGCCAAGGTGGGAGCTTTGACTGACGAAATCAACTTCCTGAGGTGCATCTACGAGGAGGTAGGAGCTCTCGCTTCTCCAGGGGGGCTGGAGTTGCAATAACGAGGCCAAATGTTGAGGTTGGAAGGGGTCTCCGGGTGGATGTAGGCTTGAGATGGTGCCTCTGACTCATGTCTTGGTTGCAGGAGCTGTCTCAGATGCAGACGATCAGCCGGGACCTGTCCGTGGTGGTGTCCATGGACAACAACCGGCACCTGGACCTGGACAGCATCATCGAGGAGGTCCGGCGCCAGTATGAGCAGATTGCCCAGAGCAGCCGGGCTGAGGCCGAGGCCTGGTACCAGAGCCAGGTGAGTCGGGGAGCAGTCAAGGCTCCTGGGTGTGGATCCATGATTTACAATAATTTGTGGCTGGGTGAGACGCCTCTTCAAGCTAACGGGGCTGGAGCTCGTGGTGCAAGGAAGTTCCAGAGGGATTGAGCTGCTTTTGAGGGATCTGACTCACTGTTCCCAATACATCCCAAACTCACCGTGGTGCATGGCACAAACCTCTCAATAAAAATGGCCCAAAATGCACTTTAATGAGAAAATTATAGCCCAAAGTGGCTTTTCAGAAGCCCAGAGATTCTTTTTAGTGTCACTAAGATCCATTTCAAAGCTTAAACCCCATGACTGAGTCCCAGAATCACCTCGAACATTGAGATGGGCATCCATCAGCAGCGCAGTGGGTCCTCATAGCATCACCCGAGCCTTGAAACTGGGGACAAACCTCCTTGAGGCACCAGGAATGTGTTACTGATGGGTCGCCCTGTCTTGGTGCTATCAGTATGAGCAGCTCCAGAGCACGGCCGGCCGGCATGGGGACAACCTCCGCAACACCAAGATGGAGATCCAGGAGCTGACCAGGAACATTCAGAGGCTGCGGGCTGAGATTGAGAACGTGAAGAAGCAGGTAGGGGTTGGTTGGTGTCTCGGGGATGAGACCGAGGACATGAAGAAAGAAAGGGGCTGGTTGGTGTCTCAGGGGAAGATGGCAGCAGATTGGATCACAAATGACCATGAGTGGGGCAGAAACCTTCCATCACCCCAAGTTCATTTCATGCAGATGTTTATTTTTCCCCTGATTTCTCCTCTTGGGGCTCTGAGGACCGCCCATCAGGGACAAAATGAGATCTGAGAAAGCTCCTGTTGTGCTCCCCAGAACCAGCAGCTGCAGGCGGCCATCGCTGAGGCTGAGGAGAGGGGGGAGATGGCCCTCAAAGATGCCAGGTTGAAGCTAGAGGAGCTGGAGAGTGCCCTGCAGAAGGACAAAGAGGAGCTGGCTCGCCTGCTGAAGGAGTACCAGGAGCTGCTGAACACCAAGATTGCGCTGGACGTTGAGATCGCCATGTACAGGAAGCTGCTGGAGGGGGAGGAGAACAGGTAAACGCCGAGCTCTCATTGAGTGTTGTAATCTACGCTGGACACCTGCAATATTGACTGTAATCCCAAACCAATTCTTTGGGCTAATGGGGTGGACATTGTGATTGATGCTGTGCGGAATATTCAGGGGGTCAGGACCCATAACTGGCTCCCTATACATGGCAGAGCTGCTGCCCCATCGCTGTCACTGCTGAGTTTTTAATGAACCTCAAATCTGGAGAAACCTCATTGTGAAGAGGAATTGCCAACCCCTTCCCTCCTCCAATTTTTAGTGATTCCAAAGTGGCTTAGGAGGGTGAACCAGGAAAATTATTTGATAGTGGAAACACAGTTTAAAGCTTTTACAACCGCTCTTTTATTGGGTAATTAAAATGTCTAATTTCCTTCACAGGCTGTGCAACGACAGCATGTCCAATGTCAATGTCTGTAAGTATCGGCCTCGGGGCCCTTCAGAAGAAGCATAAGACTGAGTTTTTTCAGAGACAGAGCCTGAGACTGGGCAAAATGGGAACATAACCTGTGCTTCTCTTCCAGCTGTGGTGGGCAGGACCACTGTCTCTGGAGGCAGAGGAGGCATGGGAGGAGGATTCGGAGGCAGCGGCATGGGAGGAGGATTTGGAGGCGGCAGCTGTGGAATGGGAGGAGGATTTGGAGGCGGCAGCGGCATGGGAGGAGGAATGGGAGGAGGCGGCATCTGCGGAGGAGGCAGCAGCTTTGGAGGAGGCAGCATGGGCGGCAGCTGTGGGATAGGGAGAGGAGTGTACGTTGGGGGCTTCTCCTCTGGAAGCGGAAGGATGTGCGGCTCTGGCGGGGGATCATCCTCCGTGCGGAGATGCGTCACCACCACCTCGGTCAAATCTTCGGGAGTGAGATTCTGAGCCCCGAAGGTTGACAAGGAAAGAAGCGTCTCCTCTCTCCTCCCAGCAGCAGCCCAGCCCCCCAAAGCCCAGCTCTAGTGTCCTGCAATGGGAGGAACTGTGTCCCTCCCACCCAGCTCGTCCCAGCTCCTGGTCCCACCCGGGGGTTTGGCGGAGATGCCGTGGGTGTCCTGGCACCAGGAGCTGCCTGGCAGGAGGGGCCACTCTGCCTTCCTCACTGTGTTGTACATTTCTTGTGGCAAATGTGTATAAAACCCCTCTTTCCTCCTCTTTCCTCCTGTTCTGTGTCCCTGGGCTGCTTCTCTGTGTGTCCTTCCCATTATTCCCTTTGCAGGCCTTTGGGGTCAGGGTGGGTGTGGGGCAAGCGGGACTCGTCCCTTGGGGAGGGAGCATCTCAGCAGGTGGCTAGAGGGATGAGCTGGCCCAGGGTGGAGCTTCTGGGCAGCTTTGCTCACTTGGGAGCCCCAGATGTGCTGCCAACAGAAGCTTCCCTGGAGCTTCGGCTTCCACTCCACTTGTCCTGGCTCTCAGTGACACCTGGAACACCTCACACACATCTGGACTATTCCTAAGGAGAACAAAATTGTCCTTCAGTGCCTGGCTCCCATGACACAATGTGAGATGTACTGTCCCCACCTACCCCCCTCCTCTGTGGGCTGCCCTCCTTCCTTGGGATGTTGCCATTCCCAATAAATTGCAGAGAATAGTCTCGATGTTGTTCTGTTGCTGCTTTGGGAGCTGCTCTGGGCAGGGTGGGAGGGGAGGTCATTCTTCTGCCCTTCCCTGTGTTTTGAGGGAACAGATCAGGGTGGGGATGGATCAGGGCAGGTGCCCCTGCTCAGAAGATGCTCTTGGCTCTCACCTGGAGGCACAAGCCTATATCTGGAATGGTGGGGGCCTGGATCCTCCAGCCAAACAATGAGAAACAAGAGCCCAGGTTGGAGACCTGGAATCATTGAATAATGGAATGGTTTGGGTTGAAAGAGACCTTAATGATTATCCCATTCTAACCCCCTGCCATGAACAGGGACACCTTCCACTAGACGGGAAGGTTGGTGTCCCAACCTTTGGACCAATCAACGCAATTAAGCCGCTGCTTCTGCAGTCCCTTTCGGATCATCTCCAGGTGCAGGAGACTTTGACCTGTGTTAGGGGAAGGAGATGGCTGTGGGCCAAAAAAAAAAAGAGCTGTGGCTGTGATGGGAGGGCAGATGAATATGGATCAGGATGTTGGCCAAGCACCTGCCACTGGCTGCAGTCAGCCACAAACTCATCTGCCCTGGGATGAGCCGTGATTCCCGCCATTGGAACATGATGGGCAGGGAAGGTGTGACTCATCCCCAACCCGTGAGCTCAGGTACCATCCTCGCCCTGAGAAGCCGATTAATTCCCCAGTAGCTCTTCCTTGCTCCAAAAGCAGGAGGGAGAGATTTGGAGTAGCTCAGGAGGGGGTTTGGGAAGGGAGTCTGGAGTGTTTGATCTGAGCTGTGCTGTGGTTCCTCCACCACTCAGAGAGATCAAAGAGGCAGAAAATGCTGTCACTGGTGGTTCAGGAGTCCCACAACAGCTTCTGGGAGCTGCTGATGTTTCCAGAGTGGGTCAGGAAGCTGCAGACTGAAGAAGAGGTCCAGGAAAGGCAACAGGGAATGACTACAGGCTTCTTGGAAGAGAGAATTCTCCTGTTGGAAGCCCAGCAGGAGAGTGCCAGGATTGGGGAACATGGCTGGGTTTCGCCCAAAGAGCAGATGATGAGAAGGCTCTGAGAAGCTGGTGTTGCGCCAGGAGCACTTTGAAGTTTGGCTTGGGGCAAGAGTCACCTGTTTTGGTGCTTAATCACCTGTTTCGGTGCTTAATTTTAAGAGTCTGTTTCTTCTCAGCTTTAAAATCCAGAACACAGCTTTGTAGCGCCATTGTGAGGAGTTGTTCCAACACCTCCTCTGTGCAAGATCCTTGACAGAAGCTCTTGGCTGGGTCAGATGCGAAGCTGGAGCGTGGCTCGATTTCCATCCATATTTTCTGCCGAGTTCACATTTTCCCTGGTGTTGATCTTACCATGTTCAACTCCTTGGGTAAGAGATCTGAAGGATCAGCTTGGTGTTGAGTCTCACCTGGAGGAGGCTCAGGTGACTCCAGATTTGGAATAATCTGCACATCTTGTCTGAAGACGTCAGAGTGACTCAATCTGGGTGTCTTATCTGCAGGAGCTGAGTGTGGTCAGCACCCAGGCATCTGGCTGACTTTGCAGATCTTCCTCCTCGTTGTGGAACCTCCTTGTGGGATGTTCCAGTGAAGTCCTGGTGCCTTCGTACAATGGGTTTGGCAGTTGGGAGGGAGGCCAGGAGAAGGGACGACCTGTTTTCTCCACCTAAACCTGAGCCCCTCTGCAGCTCCCCCCGGCTGCTCATCACGAGTGAGTGTGCTGGGCTGCAGGATGGTCTGGAGAACTTAAATCTCCATCTGAGAGGTGACCGTGGAGAAACCAGCTCATCTTGATTGCAGCTGCTTTTGGAAGGGAGGGTGTCCCCTCCAAGCTGTGGGGATGCTGTCCATTCTCCCGCTGCAGGAACACACACCTGGGTAACCTTCAGCCAACTGTTGGTCCCCCGCAAAGCTGGATAACTTTGTCCCTCAAGGGTGGGATAACCACTGGTCAACTCTTACCTGAGTCCATTAAGGGTGGGAATAACCTTTGGACAAGTGTTTTCTGAGTCCCTCATGGGTGGGACAACCCTTGCCCAACTCTTGCCTGAATTCCTGGGGAGGGCAATAACTCTCGACCAACCAGGAGTTAAGAGTGGGATAACTCTTGTTCCGGTGTTACTGAGCCGCCAAGTGTGGCATAAGCCTTGGCCAACTCTTACTGAGTTCCTCAAGAGTGGGATAACCCTTGGCCAACCGCTGACTCCCTCAAGGGTAAGGTTCTCCCCTCCCTCACACCCATGTGTGAGGGGAGAGCGCTGCATGTTCCATGCAGACCATGGGGCACAGTACCCCTGTCCCAGTGACAGTCAGGCACATTTTTGTTTCTGATGCCTCGTGATACTTTCAAACCAAATTTAGTTGCCCAGTTCTCATTGGAGACTGAAAATTCCTTCTGAAGGTCTATGTTCATATGTAGGTCTTTTGAATGGCATTAAATTCATATTTTAAATATTTTCAAGGGCTAGAATGTGCATTTTCTGTCATTTTTTTCATTACTTGTGCTGTCTGTTTTCTAGGAAAATGTGAACATCCATTTTGTATTTAATTCATTAAATTATTCAGGTATTTAATTGATAATATCCAGGTAGATAAAACCTTCAGAATGCCTCTTAAATTGTATTTATAGACTCGGCTTCCTTTTAAATTAGAATCTACTTTTTTTTGGAACATGCTGATATTATTTGTGTTTTCTGTAATTAATTAAAATTTCATTTACATGCAACACAAACAAAAATGGGTTTATTTCAGAGACATCCTATCAAACACATTACTAAACCACATTCCTAAACCACATTCCTTTCCCAATAGATTATTTGGAAGCAAAAGGTTATACTGTGCCTTGGGAGTTGTAACAGCTCCATTTCTCAGCAGGTTTTTCCATGTCAGTCATCTCATTTTTGGTAAAAAACGGGTAAATCGGAGGTCGTGGGATTCACCAGAGCAGCAGGAACCCCTCACCACTTCGATTTGTTCATCTGTCGCTCGTCTTCCGTAGTGTTTGTCTGTCTGTCCCTGACATGGTCACCAAAGAGTTCCCAAAGTGTTGCTTCATTCTTCCCCAAGCTGTCATTCCCTGTCACCCTCACAACACTGAGGAGAGTGAGATGATTCCAGTCACCTTCTTCCCTCTGCTTCAGCACCATCCAAAGCCCCAGCTGGTTGTCCCAGATTTGGGGAATTGCAAGAGGAGGGAATTTAGTCCACAGACAGAAGACACTCCCATCATTGTAGTGACACCACATGCTCCAAGGAGATGTTTTTCCTCTCTAGCAGGAGAATATGCTGAGTCTCCTCAAATTGTAGAGTCGTGAATTCCCATTCAGGATTGGGAAACGTCTCTTGAAATGCCAAAGGCAATTTAACATATAAAAAGGGGATTTAGGGTGTGTATGAGGAATTGTGAAAGCCACATTATAGCTGGGATTTCATAAAAACTTTGCCTTTCTGTGGAGCTTTGATAGGGAGATCGCTATCTGGAATTATTGGTAGCCACTAATGAGGGCTGGATATCCAATGAGGGGCTGCAGAAAAGGGGATTATGGACAAAATTGATTTCCAAGATGTCATAAAGATACGGGAGTCCACTTAGTCATGGAGACCTGCCTTGATGCTCTCGTTTTATTCACCGCTAGATTACAGGGCGTGTTTCTGGGCAGCCCCAAATATGGCAAAGCTCATGGAGAATCTGTCAACAACCCTGTGCTGATGAAAATATTAAATTGCTTTCCACCTTCACACCCAAGCTGTCCCAGCCCACCTCCAGCAGCGGATAAAAGGGAATGCCCAAGAGCTTTTGGAGGCAGAGAAGACTGCAGACTTCTCTCTGCCCTCATCAACTCCATTGATCTTTCTGCTCTTCTGGATTTTGATTCCGCTTGGAAAAAAACGGCCATGTCTCGTCAGTCTGTCTGCAGGAGCTTTGGAGTCGGGGGGAGAAAGGGATTCAGCTCCTGCTCTGCCGTTGGTGGTGGATTTGGAGGTGGTGGCGGCCGGAGCAGGATCAGCTACAGCTCGTACTCCTCATCTCGGGGAGGAGGAGGAGGACACTGTGGGGGGTTCAGCAGCCGGAGCCTCCATAGCATGGGGGGCAGCAGAAGGATCGCCATAGGTGGATGCTACGGCGGTGGTGGATACGGTGGCAGGATGGGTGGCTTTGGTGGAGGAATGAGCTGTGGAGGGATGGGTGGTGGTGGAATGGGTGGTGGAGGAATGGGAATGGGTGGCTTTGGTGGTGGAATGGGTGGTGGAATGGGTGGTGGGGGAGGAATGGGTGGCTTTGGTGGTGGAATGGGCGGTGGAGGAATGGGTGGAATGGGCGGCTTTGGTGGTCCAGGCTTCCCTGGAGGCATCCAACCGGTGCAAGTTGACCCCAACCTCCTGCGTCCGGTCCATGTCGAGATTGACCCCCAGATCCAGCAAGTCAAAAACCAGGAGAAGGAGCAGATCAAGACCCTGAACAACCAGTTTGCCTCCTTCATTGACAAGGTGAGAGTTTAGGACTGGGTTTTTTTGGAGGTGGCATGTCAAACAACTTCCCTGGGGTGCGGAATGGGAATTTTTTCACTTACCAACAGCTGTTTGAGTTGTCAGACCAACGCCTCAGCATCAAGTTGTAATTAGTCAGGTTTTATTAAGTAGCACCGAACAATAGAGGAGGTTTTGTGCTAATGGAAGATTAAAGAGAACATCTGCAGGATATTCTGGGGGATTCTCTTGCCAAGGCACTTCTGCAGCCTCATTTCGGGTGATTCAGGGCAAAGTCATCATTGTAAATTGAATTGTCCTAAGAATTCTCATTGCTGGGATTTGCTTTTTGATGAGACTTTTTTCTCAAAGCCTGCTTCTAGAACCTTCAGAGCATTAAACCCCTTTCCAATATTCTTAGATTATTTTCATTTCAAATAGAAGCCTAATAAATAGAGAATCCCTCTCAAGACAATCCATAGGCAGTTAGGGAATAAAAAATTCATCTTTCTTGACTTCAGTGCTGGAAAGATGATGGCAAAGTCCAACCCTGATGCTATGGAAAATTGGGATGATGTTTTCTACTGGCAACATCCCTTTGTCCCCAAGGGAGAAGTTCAGAATGACTCAAAACTTAATTGTCTAATAATAAATAAATTAAATAGTGCTTCTCATGCACTTCAGGAGCTTGGATGCCTGAACGAGACATAGGTGGGGAATGATTCCCTGGGCTTCCAAACCTCCCAGGAGTGAGGTCTCTCTGGTGAATGTTTCACACACCCTTTGTTGGCTGTAGGTCCGATTCCTGGAGCAGCAGAACAAGGTGCTCTCCACCAAGTGGGAGCTGCTCCAGCAGCAAGGGCCATCGGGCCCGAGGAAGAACCTGGATGTGATCTTTGAGAATTACATCCAGAACCTGCGGAGGAGGCTGGAGTCTCTGCTGGGGCAGCGGGGGCAGCTGGAGTCAGAGCTGCAGAACATGCGGCAGTACGTGGAGGAGTTCAAAACCAAGTGAGTGCGGGAACGGACGGGGAGGGATCGGCCGGCAGAACAGAGTTGGTGCGGAGACCCCATGGGTGGAATGACCGGGGTCTCAGAGTCTCACCTTGTCCTGCCCCCACCACAGGTATGAGGAGGAGATCAACCGTCGCACGGCTGCTGAGAACGAGTTTGTGGTGCTGAAGAAGGTGAGTCTGGAGGCACCGGCAGGAATGGGGTGTGGGAGGACAGGAGGTAAAGACATGGGAAGGACTAAGCTCCAAGATGGGCAGATCCCAACAAGAAGAGCCAACAGTTCTTGTGCGATGAGGGGAAGCCGTGGTCCAGTTCTGGGATCTTTCCTTTAGGACGTGGACTGTGCCTACATGACCAAAGTCGAGCTGGAAGCCAAGGTGGGAGCTTTGACTGACGAAATCAACTTCCTGAGGTGCATCTACGAGGAGGTAGGAGCTCTCCCTTCCCCTGAGTGAAGTTTTAATGAGGGTGTGGTGGCCAAAGACACTGAGGTTGGACTGGGTGTCTTTGTGGGTTTGATCTGTAGAGGTGGCCTGGAGCTGCTGCTCTTCTCTCCCCTCATCAGATGGTGCCTCTGACTCACGTTTTGGTTGCAGGAACTGTCTCAGATGCAGACAATCAGCCGGGACCTGTCTGTGGTGGTGTCCATGGACAACAACCGGCACCTGGACCTGGACAGCATCATCGAGGAGGTCCGGCGCCAGTATGAGCAGATTGCCCAGAGCAGCCGGGCTGAGGCCGAGGCCTGGTACCAGAGCCAGGTGAGTTGGGAAGGGGTCGAGGCTCCTGGGACAGTCCCTGCTGTTTGAACCACCAGAGCTCTTGGTCAGTTGTGTCACTGATGGGTGTCTTTGTCCCCACGTCTCCAGTATGAAGCGCTCCAGAACACTGCTGGAAAACATGGGGACAACCTCCGCAACACCAAGATTGAGATCCAGGAATTGTCCAGGAATGTCCAGAGGCTGCGGGCTGAGATTGAGAATGTGAAGAAGCAGGTAAGGGACCATCAGCACCTCATTGCGTAAGAGCTGCAGGCTGGGTCAGGATGGGGCTGGGAGGTGAGAGGGAAAGCAGTCATGAAAATTCGTGTCCTTTGGAAGAGATGGATTATTTCTGTCTGTTTTCCCTCCAGTTTGTGCCAAGAGGATGCTCCAGCTGAGGGTGGGCAGAAGGGATCACACACTGGTTTTCTCTTCTCCAGAACCAGCAGCTTCAGGCAGCCATCGCTGAGGCTGAGGAGAGGGGGGAGATGGCCATCAAAGATGCCAGGAGGAAGCTGGAAGAGCTGGAATGTGCCCTGAACAAGGACAAGGAGGAGCTGGCTCGCCTGCTGAAGGAGTACCAGGAGCTGCTGAACACCAAGATTGCGCTGGACGTTGAGATCGCCATGTACAGGAAGCTGCTGGAGGGGGAGGAGAACAGGTACTTAACTAGCATCTCTTTGACTAAATTCTTGACAGATTGTAAGACCTGTGGGTAAAACCCTTGAATCCACACTAAAGATTGATTTTGCGTCATTCACGCTCTAATTCCCAAGTATATATTAATTATATTAAGCATAAACATGCTTAAGTAGGTTTTCTGTCTTAAAAGAATGGTAAAGGTTGCTCATTTATTTAAAGAATAATTGGAAAATTTTGAAAAAAAAATTGAGTAGGTTGCTAATTTTTTTAAGAATAATTGAGAAATAGAAACTTGCACAAAAAGGGGAAATTCTCAGCTGAAAAGCCGTGCACTTCCCAGAGGATTAACTGCTCCCATTTTCCCTCACAGGCTGTGCAACGACAGCATGTCCAACGTCAATGTCTGTGAGTATCGGCCTTGGGGCCCTTCAGAAGTGGTAGAACTTGTTCTTTTGGGCAACAGGTGAGTAACCTGTGCTTCTCTTCCAGCTGTGGTGGGCAGGACCACTGTCTCTGGAGGCAGAGGAGGCATGGGAGGAGGATTCGGAGGCAGCGGCATGGGAGGAGGATTTGGAGGCGGCAGCTGTGGAATGGGAGGAGGATTTGGAGGCGGCAGCGGCATGGGAGGAGGAATGGGAGGAGGCGGCATCTGCGGAGGAGGCAGCAGCTTTGGAGGAGGCAGCATGGGCGGCAGCTGTGGGATAGGGGGAGGAGTGCACGTTGGGGGCTTCTCCTCTGGAAGCGGAAGGATGTGCGGCTCTGGCGGGGGATCATCCTCCGTGCGGAGATGCGTCACCACCACCTCGGTCAAATCTTCGGGAGTGAGATTCTGAGCCCCGAAGGTTGACAAGGAAAGAAGCGTCTCCTCTCTCCTCCCAGCAGCAGCCCAGCCCCCCAAAGCCCAGCTCTAGTGTCCTGCAATGGGAGGAACTGTGTCCCTCCCACCCAGCTCGTCCCAGCTCCTGGTCCCACCCGGGGGTTTGGCGGAGATGCCGTGGGTGTCCTGGCACCAGGAGCTGCCTGGCAGGAGGGGCCACTCTGCCTTCCTCACTGTGTTGTACATTTCTTGTGGCAAATGTGTATAAAACCCCTCTTTCCTCCTCTCTCCTCCTGTTCCATGTCCCCACCTCCCTTCCCCTGTGTGTGCATCCTTCCCTCCTTCCCCAGGATGTTGCCATTCCCAATAAATTGCAGAGAACATTCACGATGTTGTTGTGTCACTGCTTCGGGAGCCACTCTGGGCTGGGTGGTTTGGGCTTTGAGGAAGCAGTTTTTTGGGAAGCTGGGGGTCACTCTTTGCTCAATGTGTCGCACCTGTTCTTTGATGGAACTGAACAGATGGGGGTGGATCAGGGCAGGCGCCCCAGCACAGCAGATGACTTTGACTCTCACGTGAAGGCACAAGTCCAGGTGGTGGGTGCTGGAAGCTCAGTTCACACAATGCTCAGTAACTGTGAGCCAGCAGAAGACCAAACTGAGGAATACAGGAGCTTGCTCAAATTTTAGGCATCTCCCGACACAGTGAATCACCCAGTTCATCCCTGGAATCCTGCAGAGTTATTCCCACAACAGATTTCTGCAATTGTTGGGTCTGGAAACCTCCAGCACAGAGGGGTCCAGCACCTTCCCAGTCATTGAGCAAATACAGGCTGCCCTGTCCCAGATTGTTGGGCTCAGCTTTAGGCACACAAAGGCACTCAGTGCCCACATCACATCTCTCCAGATGTGGCAACACTCCAATTCCTGAAGCTCTAGGAAAGGGATTTTCTCTCTTGGATTTTGGAAGCTCTGCAAAGGGTCTGCTGAAACCTGTGTCCTGGGATTAGTCACAAGCATTCCCAGTGCCTCGTGGCCAGACCAGAGAGACCAACAGAGGCTGATTGATGATGAGAATCAGCAGTGGCAGGTGGGAGCAGACATCATATTAGTCTCATCTGAGTTTCCTGCTCCGAATGGTCTTCGGGTTGTGATGAGGGGGTGGCAGGGCAGGAGGCCCTTGGGTGGGAGAGCAGGTGAACATGGATAAGAATGAATCAGGATGATGGTCAAGCACCTCCCTCTGGCACACACCTAGGTTGTGGCCAGGTGGGATGCACAGCTCTGCACCCAGAGAGCACTGGGAGCACCGGAAAGCCATGTACCATCCCTGACCAGCCATGGGAACACAACGGGCTGGGAAGGTGTGATTCATCCCCAACCCGTGAGCTCAGGTACCATCCTCGCCCTGAGAAGCCGATTAATTCCCCAGTAGCTCTTCCTTGCTCCAAAAGCAGGAGGGAGAGATTTGGAGTAGCTCAGGAGGGGGTTTGGGAAGGGAGTCTGGAGTGTTTGATCTGAGCTGTGCTGTGGTTCCTCCACCGCTCGGAGAGATCAAAGAGGCAAAAAATGCTGTCAGTGGTGGTTCAAGAGTCCCACAACAGCCTCTGGGAGCTGCTGATGTTCCCAGAGTGGGTCAGGAAGCTGCAGACTGAAGAAGAGATCCAGGAAAGGCAGTGGGCTCTTGGAAAAGGGAATTGTCCCTGCTTTGAAGGGTGCTGGAGCTGGGATTGTGGCTAGGTTTGGCCTAAATAAAGATGCTGAGTAGGCAATGCCTGTGGGAAGCTGGTGTTGTGCCAGGAACACTTTAAGGTTTGGCTTGGGGCAAGAGTCACCTGTTTTGGTGCTTAATCACCTGTTTCGGTGCTTAATTTTAAGAGTCTGTTTCTTCTAAACTTTACAGCGAACTTTACATGGCGTTGTAGCGCTGCTGTGAGGAGTCATTGCGACACCTTCTCTGTGCTCTTGGCTGGGTCAGATGCGAAGCTGGAGCGTGGCTCGATTTCCATCCATATTTTCTGCCGAGTTCACATTTTCCCTGGTGTCGATGATTCTGCTGTGCACAGCTCCTTGCGCAAGAGATCTGAGGGCATGGCTGGAGCCCAGCTGCCTGTTGAGTTTTACCTGGAGGAGGCTCAGGTGACTCCAGATTTGGAATAATCTGCACATCTTGTCTGAAGACGTCAGAGTGACTCAATCTGGGTGTCTTATCTGCAGGAGCTGAGTGTGGTCAGCACCCAGGCATCTGGCTGACTTTGCAGATCTTCCTCCTCGTTGTGGAACCTCCTTGTGGGATGTTCCAGTGAAGTCCTGGTGCCTTCGTACAATGGGTTTGGCAGTTGGGAGGGAGGCCAGGAGAAGGGACGACCTGTTTTCTCCACCTAAACCTGAGCCCCTCTGCAGCTCCCCCCGGCTGCTCATCACGAGTGAGTGTGCTGGGCTGCAGGATGGTCTGGAGAACTTAAATCTCCATCTGAGAGGTGACCGTGGAGAAACCAGCTCATCTTGATTGCAGCTGCTTTTGGAAGGGAGGGTGTCCCCTCCAAGCTGTGGGGATGCTGTCCATTCTCCCGCTGCAGGAACACACACCTGGGTAACCTTTGGCCAGCCATGACTTGTGCCCCTCAAGGGAGGGCTAGCCCTTCCCCAACTGTTTAGTCCATTAATGGTGGGATAATCCTTGGCCAACTGTTGAGTCCCTAAGGGTGGGATCATCTTGGCCAACAGTTGAATCCCCGTCAAGGGTAACGTCCTCCTCTCCCTCTCATTCCACACAGTCTGTGGCTCCAGAAGCCTCAGCCCAGTGACAGTCAATGACATTCATGTTTCTGATTTCTCCAGTGGCTTTCGGAAGTCTTTTCCTGAGCTGGTTTCCGAAGTGTTTGCTGTGTCTATGGCCACCCGCTGATTCCTAGGGATGCTTTTCACATTTACCTGCTCAAATTTCCTGTGCGACCATGAAAATTCAACACATGCAATTGGGAAGCTTAAATACAGGATACTGTTGGACTGCTGAAGTGCTTTAAAATATATATTTCTCTTTACTTTTATTCACAATTTTCAGGAAATAAGAATGAAGGAAATGTTGGCATTTTTTACCAATAAAATTAATAAATGTAACTAAAATATTTATTTGATTAGTGAGGCTCAGAAGGTACCTTCAAGATGTCCTTCATGTGAGCATCTGAATCCATTGCCGGGGAGCTGGTGCATGAAATTAAACATTATTGTCAGTCATCATTACAACATCTACTGCCTGGAGCGTCCTTTCCATCCTCTGTGGCTTGACAATCCCTGTGGCCATTGGAAAAGCACAAATAAGGAGTTGGACATCCTTGTTCTCTTTCTCTGGTGCTCAGAATCTCAGGACCTGGTTATGTCAGGCTCTGTGGGACACATTTTGGAGGGAAAAATCCCACTTAATGCTCTTAGGAAGGAACTAAGCAGCTCCTTTCTGGATAAAAAAGAAATGCTGACCTCTATTAAATGTTAACGATGTGGCATGTTTCCACTTGGAAAGCCATTGGGAATTTTCTGCTTAACAAGGAGATTTGGAGTGCGCTTGGGGGAATTGTGAAAGCCTCCTTCTACCTTGGTTTCACCAAAATCCTTGCCTGGTGTGGAGTGTCGGGCAAAAAATCCGGAGTTAGACAACTTGCAGAGTTGTTAGGAGCAGGCAGGGAAGTGGGAGGAGGGAATAACATGACAACATCACTGTAAAACATATTTTTCCAGATGACATTAAGATATGGGAGTCCACTTACTCACGGAGACCTGCCTCTGTGCTCCTGCTTTTCCTTCTGCACAGCGAAGCGGATTTCTGGGTGGAGTCACCAATTTGGCAAAAATCTGTTAACCGCACCAAGCTGATGAAGACAGTAAATTTGTTTCCTCTTCACGCCCAAGCTGTCCCAGCCCACCTCCAGGAGCAGATAAAAGGGAATGCCTGGAGCTGTGGAGCCAGAGAAGACTCTGAGCACTTCTCTCTGCCCTCAGCATCAGATCAGCTCTGTCAATCTCCTCATCTTCCCCAGTTTTGGCTCTTTTGAGGAGAACCAGTCATGTCTCGTCAGTCTGTCTGCAGGAGCTTCGGAGTTGGGAGCAAAAGGGGATTCAGCTCCTGCTCTGCTGTTGGTGGTGGCTTTGGAGGTGGTGGCCGGAGCAGGATCAGCTACAGCTCGTTCTCCACATCCAGGGGGATTGGAGGCGGCAGCGGACGCTGCGGAGGATTCAGCAGCCGGAGCCTCCACAACCTGGGGGGCAGCACAAGGATTTCCATGGGCAGCTCTTATGGCAGCGGCTACGGATGTAGAATTGGTGGCTTTGGTGGAGGATTTCCAGGAGGATTTGGTGGCATCGGAGGAGGTGTCATTGGTGGAGGAATGGGCGGCTTTGGTGGCCCTGTCAGAGGTGGCCCTGGGTTCCCCGGAGGCATCCAACCAGTGCAGGTGGACCCGACCCTCCTGCGGCCAGTCCATGTTGACATTGACCCTCAGATCCAGCAAGTGAAGTGCCAGGAGAAGGAGCAGATCAAGACTCTGAATAACCAGTTTGCATCCTTCATCGACAAGGTGAGAGGTTGGAGCTGAATTTGCTTGGGAATGGGAAAACTGCAGAAATTCCTTGTGCTCTGGGGAGGGAAATATTGTCCTTCTCAGCTCAATGTTGGCTGTGATTGTTTCCATTGGGTTCCATCTGGTTTCCTTCCAAGGAAATGTCAAAATTTAGCATCCACAGAGTAACTTTCTCCAGGTTTGGTGGATGCAAATTCTTCCTTGGTTTCCTCTCCAGTGCAGGCAGGCCAAAGGGATGGGGATATACAGTGACAAAATGTTTCTTTAAGTCTGTCCTTTTTCTGGGATAATTTTTTCTCAAGGAACTTAAAAGCTAGGAATGAGATTTAAAAAATTCCTGACCATTTATAATTTCAGTTTAAGTGCAGATGAGTTCCCTTTAAACTATCTGAACTGGGAGAATGTTGGTTATAAGAGTGCTCCATGTTTTTAAAATATATGACATGTATATGGAATATACATGTATATATGGAATATGATAAGAGGAATGTTCTTGAATATGGAGACCAATGAGATTTCATTCACTGGAAGGTCAAAAAGGATCTGATGCTCCTGAAAATTAATGTCAAAAATCTCAACTGGTATTGGAAAAAATGTGTAAGATTGGAATGGAAGCACTTCAATAGCTAACCCCTCCCCCCCAAAAAAACCCCAACCCAACAAAACAAAAGAAAGCAGAAATACAGGAGGAGAAAAGAGGAGAAATTTAAGGATAATGAGGGGGGGAAAAAGGAGAAAAAAGGGAGGAACTTTCCCCTTCGAAGCAATGGTCCTGTTAAGCATTTGGGGAATGATTCCCATGGCCTTCCAAAGCTCCCAGGAGTTTTGAGCAGTGGGATGCCTCCCTTGGGAATGTTTCACACACCCTTTGTTGGCTGTAGGTCCGATTCCTGGAGCAGCAGAACAAGGTGCTCTCCACCAAGTGGGAGCTGCTCCAGCAGCAAGGGCCATCGGGCCCGAGGAAGAACCTGGATGTGATCTTTGAGAATTACATCCAGAACCTGCGGAGGAGGCTGGAGTCTCTGCTGGGGCAGCGGGGGCAGCTGGAGTCAGAGCTGCAGAACATGCGGCAGTACGTGGAGGAGTTCAAAACCAAGTGAGTGCGGGAACGGACGGGGAGGGATCGGCCGGCAGAACGGAGTTGGTGCGGAGACCCCATGGGTGGAATGACCGGGGTCTCAGAGTCTCACCTTGTCCTGCCCCCACCACAGGTATGAGGAGGAGATCAACCGTCGCACGGCTGCTGAGAACGAGTTTGTGGTGCTGAAGAAGGTGAGTCTGGAGGCACCGGCAGGAATGGGGTGTGGGAGGACAGGAGGTAAAGACATGGGAAGGACTAAGCTCCAAGATGGGCAGATCCCAACAAGAAGAGCCAACAGTTCTTGTGCGATGAGGGGAAGCCGTGGTCCAGTTCTGGGATCTTTCCTTTAGGACGTGGACTGTGCCTACATGACCAAAGTCGAGCTGGAAGCCAAGGTGGGAGCTTTGACTGACGAAATCAACTTCCTGAGGTGCATCTACGAGGAGGTAGGAGCTCTCGCTTCTCCAGGGGGGCTGGAGTGGCAATAACGAGGCCAAATGCTGAGGTTGGACAGAGTCTCCGGGTGGATGTAGGCTTGAGATGGTGCCTCTGACTCATGTCTTGGTTGCAGGAGCTGTCTCAGATGCAGACAATCAGCCGGGACCTGTCTGTGGTGGTGTCCATGGACAACAATCGGCACCTGGACCTGGACAGCATCATCGAGGAGGTCCGGCGCCAGTATGAGCAGATTGCTCAGAACAGCAGAGCCGAGGCCGAGGCCTGGTACCAGAGCCGGGTGAGTTGGGAAGGGGTTGAGGCACTTGGAGCACAAGAGACATCTGAGTTTTTGGTCAGTTGTGTCACTGATGGGTGTCTTTGTCCCCACGTCTCCAGTATGAAGCGCTCCAGAACACTGCTGGAAAACATGGGGACAACCTCCGCAACACCAAGATTGAGATCCAGGAGCTGACCAGGAATGTCCAGAGGCTGCGGACAGAGATCGAGAATGTGAAGAAGCAGGTGGGGGTTGGACAGTGTCTCACAGGTTCCTCCTGTTTTCCCTCCAGTTTGTGCCCTGAGGATTTTCCAGCTGAGGGTGGGCAGAGGGAATTGAGAAACTCATTTTCTTCTCTACAGAACCATCATCTGCAGTCAGCCATCGCTGAGGCTGAGGAGAGGGGGGAGATGGCCATCAAAGATGCCAGGAGGAAGCTGGAAGAGCTGGAATGTGCCCTGAACAAGGACAAGGAAGAGCTGGCTCGCCTGCTGAAGGAGTACCAGGAGCTGCTGAACATCAAGATTGCCCTGGACGTTGAGATTGCCATGTACAGGAAGCTGCTGGAGGGGGAGGAGAACAGGTGAGACCTCCCACCATTGGCTGGGTCATGGTTCTGTCCCGCCTTGGGTCAGATTAATCTTTAATCATCTCCCGCAACACATGTAACATTGAAATCTGATTGCTTTCCTTTTTTCCTCCACATTTTGAAGCCCAAAACAGAAACATGGTGCCCACGGGGAATACTTCTCAGGGGGCTTGACTGATCTTATATAAAACAGGATATAAAAGGAATATTTGGGGAATTTCATGGAGTTTTGCTTCCGACTGTATTAGATTTACAGCTGATGTTCCTCTCCCTACACAGGCTCTGCTTAGAGAACCCCTCCAATGTGAATGTCTGTAAGTATTCGCATATTGTTTTCTCTGCAGAATTAACATTTATCCTGGGTTTTGTGAGGATTCCCAGGATGTTGCCCGATGTTCAATGAGCCTCTCCCTCTCTTCCAGCTGTGGTGGGCAGAACCACTGTGTCCGGAGGCAGATCTGGCAGCTTTGGAGCCAGTAATGGCCTGGGTGGAGGAGGAGTGTGCGTGGTTGGCAGTGGGAACATCATTGGTGGCAGCTGTGGTGTGGGAGGAGGGATCCTCAGCGGTGGCTTCTCCTCTGGGAGCGGGAGGATGTGCAGCTCTGCAGGTGGCAACTTCATGGCCGGGGGTGGCTCCTCCTCCGTGAGGAGATGCGTTACCACCACGACGGTCAAATCCTCGGGGGTCAAATACTGAGCCCTCGCCTCCATCCCCCCAGGGAAAGCAGCACCTTCCTCTTCCTCCCACCAGCAGCACAGCCCCTTCCATCCCCATCGGTATGCAGGAGGAAACAAACTGTTTCCAGGGGAAATCTCCCCGAAGTGAGATTGAAAATGAGACACATCCCTCTGGCCCAGCCTGGCCCTCGCTGAGCCCCACAGGGGTGAAACCTCGTGGGTCCCCAGCACTGCAGAGCTCCCTGGGGCTGCTGCATCAGCTGAGGAGAAGCCTGTGGAAAACTGCTCTTTCCTGTCACTTTTTAAGGCCTGTGTTTCCCCCCCGCCCCCCATGGGTCCCCTGCATCCTGCTCCAGCTGTGTCAGGCGCCCACATGAACAGAAGGAAGGACATGATGTCCCATAGTCAGATTTAAGAGTGAGAAATGGGTCTTTGGAGCTGTCCACCTTCCCCAGGTGGAGTAATTTGGCGGCTTTAATATTTTATGGATCCTTTTCCTTCCTCTCCTTCCCGCCTGGAGCGTGTGTGGCCCTATTGCCCTCCTCTGTTGTGTGAATCTGCTGCTTCCTGCCAGCACCCTGACCCCAGGGTCCTTCAGTACCAATAAACTGCAGAGAGATGAAGATATTTTTGTCTTGTCTCATCACTTGATGCTCCCCAGGGGAGGGGAAACACAGGTTTGCCCTGGATCAGGGTGATCCCAGGACAAACACAGACTGAACAGGGAAAAAATTGAGAGCAGTCCTGGGAGAAGGACTTGGAGGTGCTGATGGGTGAGAGCTAGACCTGCCCCAGCCCAGAGACCCCTGAGCCTGGGCTGAGCCCCAGCGCAGGCAGAGGGGGGTTCTGTCCCTCTGCCTCACTCAGGTGAGACCCCACCTGCAGAGCTGCCCCAGCCCTGGGGCCCAGCACAGGGAGGACGTGGAGCTGCTGGAGAGAGTCCAGAGGAGGCCACGGAGCTGCTCCGAGGGCTGGGGCCCCTCTGGAACTGGGCTGGGAGATCTGGGGGTGCTCACCTGGAGAGGAGAAGGGAAAGGAGACCTTGGACCCCCTTCTAAGGGGCTCCAGGAGAGCTGGAGAGGTACTTGGAAAGGAAGGGGGGGCTCAGCCTGGAGAACATGAGGCTCGGGGGGGACCTTCTCACTCTCCAGAACTCCCTGACAGGAGGGCGGAGCCGGGTGGGGGTTGGAGGGCAGGGAAATATCATTGCTCCACTGGGGTCAGGGCATGGGTTGTGCAGAATCTTTTGCATTAGAACATGGGAAGAAACCAAATTGGTGCCGTGTTTTATGAGCTCCTTGGGAAATTAACCCAAGTGGTAGTTTATTGGCTGTAATTAGGGCTGTAATGAGTTTTAAATTGTTACTAATCATGTTTATGGTGGGAGGGCCTCGGAAGCCACCATGGTTTGTTCTCCCAGGTGGGTCATTTTGCAAACATGGAAGAGACTCCCCCAGTTTGGGCTCGCAGGGGGATGACGGTGGACACCTGTGGAGCAGGAAATATTTGCTTTTATGAGAGGCACTGGTTTGTCACCAGGGAGGTGACCTCCCTCTACATCCTCCAGACTGGGCTTTACCTGGCACACTTTTCCTGAGCAGTTGGAGTCCTTTGGGATCTTGAGGATGGGACATTCAGGGGAAGGAATTGAGGAGCAGAGAGGTTAAAGGAGGTTAGAAGTGGGGATCAGCATCCTTTGGTCCCTTCTCTGCACTTCAAACAGCAACACCCTCAGTTCTCTCACCTCCAACTCGACTGGTCTAAAAAACCAGCTCAAATACTCACTAGAAAACCTCTGAGCTCCTCAAGAGAGACCAAAGTCAGCAGCTCATGGAAGCAGTGACCACCATGGAATATCTCGGCTTGGGAGGAGGTTTAAAACTCCTGTGGGCAAATACATTGACAAAGGTACCTAAAGCTGTGCAACTTCCAAAAAAACTTAGCTAAGGGGAGCTCTTCCCTTTGCTTTCCACGCTGGGCTCCTGATGTTTAATCCTGGATAATCCACTGCCTCCTGTCCTGCTCTTTGGACCCTGCCTTGGGTTCCTTGTGAGTGAATCCACTGCCAGTCTCCAGGGGTGACTTGTGCCAGGAATCTTTGGAATCTGAGGAATCTGTGTCCCAGAGCATCATCTGCAGCTGTGCAGAAAAATTGGGCCCTTCATCTAACTAATATTCACCCCAGCTTTGCTCAGAGAGATTGAGCTGATGTCTGAGCACTTTTCCCACTGGACTTGGCCCCTGTTGGATGCTGACCCTGCTCCTCTGAACAAAACAGCTGCTCCCACCTAGCCCCATGACCTGGATGAGCTGCCTGGGAATGTGGTGCCTCCCGCTCCCGCCCGGCCTTGTTCCATCCAGGGCTGCCTCAGCTTCAGCTGGGACAGGTAGAGCTGGATTTGCACAACTTATGGCAACTGCCCCATCCACACCTGGTGCTGACAGAGACCATTCCCCCTCCTCCTCCTCCCACCCATTTCAGTTGGGATGCTGGTGCTTCTCTGAGCTTCATCCTCCTTTCTCACTCCCCAGTTCTGCCCTTGGAGTGGAATGATATTCCATAGGGTTTAAATGTGTGACCCCAAAACCCACGTTATCTGACCAATTCTGTTGGAGCATGAATTGAATCAATTCTATGTCTCCCGTGGCCTGGGGACTCACCTGGGAGGGTGGACACGGCCACAAAATGTCACAAAATGTCTCTGGAAGGTTTGGAGCCTTTGCAAGGGAAAGTGGTGTTCTCTGACACACCTGGGTCTGCTGGTGACCTCCAGGTGCTGCTGTGACACACCTGAACCTGTCAGTGACCTCCAAACCCCTCCTCACACACCCTAACCTGTCACTGTCCTCCAAACCCCTCCTCACACACCCTAACCTGTCACTGTCCTCCAGGTCCTGCTGTGAAACATCTGAACCTATCATTGTCCTCCAAACCTTCTGACATACCTGAATCTGTCACTGTCCTCCACGTCCTCTCTGACAACTGAACCTGCCAGTGACCTCCAGGTGCTGCTCTGACACCAGAACCTGTCACTGTCCTCCAGGTCGATGACAAACTGACGTTCCCATAAGTTATGGGTCAGGCTGAGATGGGAATTTCGGGTTGGGTACAAACCCACCACCGTTCCAGGTCATGGCTCCAGCTGACAATCAGGAGGAAGGTGACAGGAAAAGAGGTGGGTTGTGCCCATGTTCATGGTGGGTCTCTCTGGGCTGGGGGTTCTCAACTGAGTCTGATCCATCCAGGGTTTGGTTTGGGGCCAGAATCAGCTGAAATGAGAACTGCTCTGTGTGTCAGCCTTGGACAAGGATCTCCTGCCAGCCCTGGGGGGCCTTGGAGCCGCCTCCCTCCCTCCTCCCCCACAAAACGTCTCGCTGAATGAGTTCTCCCATTTTGGGGGGGGGCTCTGCAGGTGTTTGTGACCTCCTGGAGTAAAGGTTGGGCTGGCAGCCAAGGAGCCGAGCCCTTCACCTGGATTGCCTTCCATGGGGCATCCTCTGGGAAATCCATTCCAGGGCCTCACCACCCTCTCTGGGAGGAATTTCTTCCCAACATCCCACCTCACCCTGCCCTCTGGCAGTGGAAGCCATTCCCCCTTGTCCTGGCACTCCAGGCCTTGTCCCAAGTTCCTCTCCAACTCTCCTGGAGCCCTTTTAGGCACTGGAAGGGGCTCCAAGGTCTCCCTGGATTCCTGTCCTCTCCAGGTGAACACCCCCAGCTCTCCCAGCCTGGCTTCAGAGGGGCTCCAGCCTTTGGAGCATCTCCATGGCCTCCTCTGGGCTCACTCCAGCAGCTCCACGTCCTCCGCATGCTGGACAACGCTCTCAGGCCCATGGTGGAATTTTTGGGATTCTCCTGATCAAGGCCAGGAGTTGGACTTGATGATCCCTGTGTGTCCCTTCCAGAACTCGAGACATTCCATGATTCTATACCTGTCAAAGCCCTTAAATTGGCCTTCCCCAGCCCATCCTCAGACCTTTCCCTCCCCAGGCAGAAGATGTGCTCTGGAACCATCAGAGTTCTGGTGCTTTTTGTGCAGCTTTAGCTTTTCTGCACCTGCCTTGTCCCGTGGCTGCTCCTACTGCTGCTGCAGAGGAAACGACAGCAATTCGGATCCATCAGTGGAGGGATTTACTCAATTGATCACAAAGTCTGTCCTTGATTGGGCTTATTATGAGCTTGGAGTCCAGCCCAGGCGGAGCTGGGTGTGGTCACCCTCCCGCTGGTGACGATACCCTGGGAAGGCAGCACTGGGCCCACTTCGCTGGGAGGTCGGTAATCACCTTGTTTACCAGATTTGGAACATCTGCCAGAATTATCTCCAGCTGTTTCAACTTCCTGTGGGACAGGATGTGATTAAAATTGTTCTCAACTCACACAACAGCTTTTGATGCTGCTGAACACTTTCAGATGCTTCTTTACCTTGGGGGCCAAGTGAAGATGTTGCTGAAGTTCCCAACCCCTGGAGAGGCCATTCCTGAGAGTTCTGATTGTTGGGTCACCTGGAGATCCTCATCAAAATCCTGCCCTAACAGAAATAAAAATCAGTTTATATCATGACTGCCACGTCCATTGACCATTTTTCTGCTGAGAAACATGTACACATAGAAAAAAAAATCTCATGTCTCCCTGTTCTTTTAACTTGGAATTCAACCCAGTTTCCTCCTCATCCTCTTTTTTCTTCCTTATTTTAATCTTTTTTTCTCTGCATGTCTTACCTTTCCTCCTCCACCTCCTCCTTCTGAAACCCTTTGGAGATTTTATCTCCGCCTTGTTCCAGCACCTCCCGCCCGAGCCCGAGGGCATCAGCTGTGTGTGGAGGCACTGGGACACGCTCAGCCTGTCAGAGATCTCAGGGATCAGAGGCTGATATTTGGCATTCGCCAATTAAGCAAAAAAATTAACGAGCTTCTCCTTCGTCCACTCGCCACCATTGTTAATAATAACAGCAATAGAAAAATTAATTCAGTGTATTCACAAATTATATTCTATTTAATTAATAAACTTTCACATTATTGTCAGGGAAAGAGCTGTTTAACCAATGTCATAATTATGTTGTTATTTTCTGAATTGATGATTTAATATCAAGGGTGTTATTGAGGACGTTATTGGCTTGTTTACCTTCCTGTCAACCCCAAATCACAAACCATTTATTAAAAGAGATTAAAAGAGCCATCAGTCCCTTGTTAACGGGATCTCAAGTTAAAGTCAGATTTCGGGTTGTTGGTCCCTAAATGAGCCTCCCTAGAGCCCCCCTCCCTCAGGGACCCAACGCCGGGACTGTCCGACCCTGGAGCTGGTGACCTCCCTCCCCACTCTGGGTAGAATCCTCCCTGGAAGCTCCCTCTGGCCTCCTCAAAGTCAAAATTTCCAGTCTGAAGCCATCACCAGGTCATTTCACCTTTTTTTCTGCAAAAACCACCAGCTTTTTGACATTTCTCTTCCTTCGTCCTTTCAGAGTCTTCCTCCTTTTCTGACCACAGGGAAAGGTTGTGGCCATTCCCTGCACAGATGTTTCTGGCTCTGGGGAAGCTCTTCCTGCTCTTTGAGGGCTTTCCAGCCCTTCCCACGCTGATCTTTCCTTCCCTCACTCTCATTGAATCTTGGACTTCATTCCAACCTCTCCCAGGTTGTTCTGTGCTGCCTCAGAGATCCTGGTCTCCACTTCATCTACTCACGTCTTCCCTCCCCTACAAATAAAATTCCTCTGTGGCAGCAGAGTCGTTCCTCCTGGTCTGGAATTCCGTGGTCCATCGGCCTCTTCCTTCCATTTTGAGCAGCTCCTGATGGAGTGACCCAGTGATGGGTCCTGTTCCTCCTTACCTGCCCTGTTTGGAGCACCCAGCACTGCCCCCTCCCCTCCCTCCACCCCCTGTCCTGGATCCCGCCAATTCCAATGGAGTGTTTCCATAAAACACTGCTGTTCAACGAAGGCAAGAGAAGATATCCCCCCCCACCAAAATCATTCCCAACCACCTGAGCTCTGTCTGTCTGCACAGGACAAATCTTTCCCATTTACGGCCTTCCTAGACTCCCTCCAGTTACAGTTTTCTCACCAGGAAACTTCACTATTTACCACAAAGTGTTGAGAATTCACGGAATTCTGAAAATTCCCTGATAGACGGATTTTTTCCTGTCGTTTAATAGTAACTTCCAGTCTCACCTGGCTCTAGGTCTGTGTGAGGGAAACTCCATCTGGTCTCCCTGTCCCCTAAATGATGGATGTGGGATCCACTTTGGAATATCTGTATCATTAGGACAATATATTCTTGCAGCTGGGAAACCTCAGGCTTAAAATAGGATAAACTTTGGGAGAGTAACAACATTTCACCTCTTGTTCTGCAAAAACCACAAGGTTTTTGACATTTCTCTCCTTTTTTTATTCCTCTTCTCCAAGTCCTTGCTGCCTTCGCTGACCACAGGGAGAGGTTGTGGTTATACCAGGGAAAGAGGGGGGGAGAAAAAGAAAGTTTGCGGGCTAAAGGCATTTTTATGAGTGTGTCTGTGTCATTCCAGCCCCAGTTCCAAATGACTGAGGGCCCTAATTATGCAGGAATTTAGACAGCTGGAGATCAAGATCTCTCTCAGTGCTCATTTATCTCCTTCATTGGGGCAGTTATTAAATTTAAATACTGGATTTATTCATGTGCTACTGTGCGGCTCTGGCAGTATTTCTGTAATAGTCAGAAGTGCATTGATATCCTTATTTATTCACTCTGCTCTGCCAGTGGGGCTTGCAAAGATCCTTCATTTATATTTAGGATCTGGTTTTCCAAGACAACCACAGGATTTTAGTAATTCTGTGTTTTCTCTAGTTCCTTTTTTCCCCCTTTTCTTTTAGTTCTTTTTATTTCTATTTTCTATAGAGTTTATGGCTGCCTCATCTCTGGACGTGCTCAAGGACAGGTTGGAAGGGGCTTGGAGTGACCTAGTCTGGTGGAAGGGAGACCTTGGGGCCCCTTCCGGTGCCTAAAGGGGCTCCAGGAGAGTCGGAGAGGGACTTTGGACAAGAGCCTGGAGTGCCAGGACAAGGGGGAATGGCTTCTCACTGCCAGAGGGCAGGGTTAGATGGGATACTGGGACGAAATTCCTCCCAGAGAGGGTGGTGAGGCCCTGGAATGGATTTCCCAGAGGATGCCCCATTCCTGGAAGTGTGCAAGGCCAGGTTGGACAGTGCTTGGAGCACCCTGGGATAGTGGAAGTTGTTCCTGCCCATGGCAGGAATGGGATGAGCTTTGAGGTCTCTCCCAACCCCAACCATTCCATGACCTTATTTTGAGCTGATTTAGACAATCCTGGGGGCATGGCAAGGCGTTTCCTTGAGTATCAGCCTGAGAACTGGGATTTATTATTCCCATTTAGGGTTTGAGTTGAAGGTGGACAGAGGTGGATGAGGGTGGTGGAGTTTGGCAGGTTCCTGCCCCAGTTGTGCTCAAAAAGCTCCAGTTTGGGTCTGTCTCTGAATTTCTAGATGTTTCCAACATGTCCATCCCAGTGCTCTCCTGTTTCCCTCATTGTCCACAAAAAGTCACACTCATCTCACTGTCTCAGAGGCTTTTCCAGACGGGAGAAACTTCCCCACCTTCCCCACCTGCCCCAGGGACTGTTCCAGATGGGAGGAACAACATGAGTGCCCTCAGTGCCTGCTCCAACAGCTGCCAAGGTGGCCCAGGCAGACAATTTTAATGGATCAAGTTTTGGGATGCAATTTAAATTTATCCTTAAAATTCCCAAGACAAAGAGCTAGGTTGACCTTGTGGTTGTAACATCCTGATCCCGTGAAAATCCATCTCCCTGGGAAGGATGATGGATGAACCTGTGATTGTCCCAGCTATGTCAGGAAGAGGAAGAAATCACAGGAAGCTCCCCCTTCATCTGCAGGATGCGTGGACACCTCTTGGGATGCATCCCTGTTTCTGGAGCCAGCTTGACAGGTCCAGGTGTGGTTGGGATGTGCTGCCAGGGCTGATCCGGTGCCAGCTCCGATCACAACAGCTGCCCACACTCCCGATTATGGCACGTGGGGTGGGATAGCTGTTCTCCTCACGCTGGCTCTGGGCTCCAGCTGCCCGAGAAAGCTCAGAATTCACACCTGGTTTGCTTCAGCTGCTGCACAGGGCAGGATGTTGGGATGGACACCTCTCTCACTGGTGTTCACAGGGAGCTGTGGGTGCTCACTCTCTGGGGTCACAACACTTCCTTCCATGATCCATGGGGATTACCTGGAGTGTTGCCCAGTGCAGCTCCGGAATGAGGCACTCACAAAGTGGGAAGAGGAGAGGTGGAGAGGGGAATCATACCGGACCCAGCACCAGATTCCTTCAGAATCATGGAATCATTTAGGTTGGGATCATTAAGTCCAATGACTCCCTTGACACTGCCAAAGCCACCACTGACCGTGTCCCCAAGTGCCACATCCACACATTTGTTGGACACTTCCAGGGATGAAGACTCCACCCCTGCCCTGAGCAGCCATGCCAGGGCTGGACAACCCTTTCCAGGAAGGAATTTCCCCCAATATCCAACCTAAACCTGGCACAACTTGAGGCCATTTCCTCTCATCCTGTCACTCATAACCTTGGAGAAGAGTCTGACCCCCACCTCACTCCAACCTTTCCAGTCTCCTTCAGGAATTCCCTCCCCTCTCCCCCGCTTTTAAAATCCTGGTATTTGCACCATGTTTTAATGTTCACCATAGTTAATTCCTGCAGGAAACAGAATTCTCAAACCAAGTCAGATTTTTATACAGATTTATAAAAAGGGAGAATTCAGCTGGAAATCTGGTTGAATTTCTTCAGGAAATGTAGATAATGAGTAAAATTTAATTACAAAATTAGCACAGAAGGAAGGTCTGAGATAATGGTTGGCTGTTCCTGGTGTAAGGTGAGGTAGGGGATTTTGGTAGGGAAAAGTGGATTTCTCAGCTGTTTTCCTGGAAAACACTGTGTTTCCTTTTGAGAAAAGCCTTGCTGAGCATCTAAAGTCTTGTCCACCTTGAGATATTCCAGCTGTTTTAATAACCTCTAGCTACAAACCCCTAATTTAGGGGATTTATGAGGCATTTTCCAAATGGAGCCAGGATTGCACAGCCCTGACCACAGAACCTCTACATAACTGATGGATTCCCAGCCTGGCTTCATCCAGCTCCTTTGGGAGGAAGAGGATCCTGCCAGGTGAAGTCCAGCTCCTCGTATAGGGGACAAAGAGGAGGTTCTGCCCATGGGGAAGTGGTTCCAGAGGTGGTTTTGGAGGAACCACATCTCGGTGTCTTCTCAAGAAATTAATCCAGGCTGGAGCCTCCAAGTGGTGCTGCCAGCAGCAGGATTTGGCTCCCAAATGCTTTTCCATATGTCCATGGCCACTGAATGTTGGAAAGGTGGAGTCTGGCACAGAGATGGGGAAAAGGATGGATCCTCCCCGTAAGAAGCAAAAGTTGCTCTTGGGATATTCTGGGAATGAGAGAATGGGAATGGGAAGCAAAGGGTGCAGTGGGTGCTCCTGGTGATGCGGTAAAGGGAGGTCAGCACCCCCAAGGCCCACCAAGGTCTTTTGCCCCTTGAAATGCCAAAAGAGGTGGGGAAATATGGGAGAGAACAAGCTGTGGGATGAGCAGGGGTAACTGTAATTACGGATGGAGGCTAATGAGATAAGGAGATCCGTCAGCAAAGCTCATGAGTCAGGCAGGATTTGGGGAATTTCACAACTGCCTCACTGGTGTTGGTGTTTATCTGACCTCTCCGGGCAGCCATTAATTGCTGCCTGATGAACCAAACCCAATAACAACATTAGAGACCTGCTAATTACCACGGAATGGAGACGAGCTCCTCCAAAACATATAAAGGAGAACTTCCATACTCCTCCAGAGCAGCTGAGGATCCTTCATTCTGATTTCTCCTCCTGTTTCACTTCCTCCTCCACCGGCTCTCCCACCTGGAAGTGCTGCCATGAGACGATATTTCTCCAGATATGGGGATGGGAGTTTCAGTTCTTCTTCTGCTCACTGCGGGACCTTGGGTGGTGGAGATGGGAGATTTGGAGGGTTTGGGCATGGGTATGGCAGCAGGAGCCTCCACAACCTTGGAAGGTTCAGGAATGTCTATGCTGGTGGAGGCTATGGAGCAGAAGGAGTAGGATATGGGACATGCCTAGGGTTTGGTGGCTGGAGACAACCTGAGAGGGGCTTTGGTAGAAGAGGATATTTCGTGGGAGCTTTTCAAGGTGGTGAAACAGGGCTTGGTGGCACCTACAGAGGAGGTTCAGGCAGGGAGGTGCTTGGAGGAAGCCTTGGAGTAGGGGAACAAGGGGCTGGACAGGGATTGGGACAGGCTGGAGTTCTGCGAGGCATTGAGGAGGTCCATGTCAACACCAACCTGCTGAGGCCAATACAGCTCCAGGTGGACCCCGAGTTCCAGCAAGTACGCTCGGATGAGAAGGAGCAGATCAAAGCTCTCAACAACAAATTTGCATCATTCATCGAGAAGGTGAGTCCTGGTCTCTGTTTGTCCTGTTATCTGGGAGTGGGGGAAGTACAAGGTGGGTGTGAGTCACGGGGGTACCTTCATGTTCCATCTTCTCCCCACAAAAATCCTAGCATCGGCCAAGTTCCCACAGGCTGGTGTGAAGCTCCCGATGGGCCACTGTAAATGCCGCTGCGTAAATCACTTTTTGCCCTGGGATGAAGATCTCTGTCTTTTGTGGCAGGACAATAAACTGCTGGGATGTCACTGGCACATTGACTCAGTCCTCTTTTGAGGAAAGGGGTTTCTGGGAATAGATATTCCTGTATTCCGGTGCCTGGAGGTTGTTGATGCTGGCAGGAAAAATGGATGATGGACTTGGACATCTCGATGAGCCAGTATTTTTTTCTCATGCAAAGCCAAACCTTGCAAGAAGAGGCTGTTTTAGTGCCTCTTCTTGCAGAGGGTTTGCACTTGCCAGAAATTGCAAGTGAATTCAATTTCTCTGAATTATTAAACAAATCACTCCTTGGTTTGGAAGCCCTGCCCTCTTCTAGGCGGTCCATCTTCACTTCTTTCGCGACTTTCCAGCTCTCCAGTTTTGTCTTCTCTTCTGCTTCTACTCAAACCAGCCACGAAATCTCTTCCACCCAGGTGGTATCTAGGAGGTGTCTCTGTCTCTACTTCTCTCTGTTACATGTGGAGACTTCAGGGTTTCCTGTTTTACCGGAAAGGAGGTGTTGGTTACACTCAGGAGGTTTAAGATTCCATAGTCCTGAAAAATCAGTGTGTCTGGCTCTTTTCTTTCCCTCCCAAACTTTTGAGTGTCCAGATTATCACCTGGTCAATATTATAGAAACCGTGGAGTGATTTGGGTTGGAAGGGACTCCAGTTCCTGCCATGGGCAGGGACACCTTCTACTAGACCACTCTGTTCCAAGCCCCATCCAACCTGACCTTGGACACTTCCAGGAACGGATCTGCTTTCCCTTCCAGGTTCAGTGTCTGGAGCAGCAGAATCAGGCACTCTTGGCCAAGTGGGAACTTCTGCAGCAGCAAAGCTCTGGCCCTGAGGAGAGCAGGAACATCAACAACTTCTTCCAGTCCTATGTCACCAACCTGCAGCGGCAGCTTGAGACGCTCCAGAGCCAGAAGGAGCAGCTGGATCCTGAAGCCTACAACATGCTCCGGCTTGTTGAGGATTATAAAAACAGGTGAATAGTCATAAATCTGGAAAAACAGGTGCTGGGATTTTCCCAGGTGATGCTCATTGTGGCCTTGGATGGCAAAGCTCAGCTTTGCATCTGCAGGAGTTTGGAGTTTCTTAGCCCTGCTCTGCTGCAGGTGCATTACAGGGCTTGACTTTGATGCTAGAAGAGTTTGGTAAGGGTTGAACTCCCAAAAATGAGAGGAAAATCAAAGTTTGTGATGATCTCTCCCACCCTTTTTCCTTCCCAGACTCCTCCTCTCATTTCTCCCCCCTAGCAGTGGAGGATTCCACTTGTGGGGCTCCGGTGGGGAGGGACAGAGCTGAGCTTGGGGTCAAGTTGGGAAGAGTTGTCACCTTTTCTGGCTTAGATAATTTATGTCCATTCGCAGCTCTGAAAAATGGAAAGTTTAGTTCAGAACTGCTAAATTTAGGACCAATATGTATTGACCCCATTTTTTGGGCTGTTTTAGTGCCTCGTTTTGCAGAGGGTTTGCTCTTGCCAGAAATTACAATTAATGTAAAATGAAAATTCAACACATTCAGTCTTTGGGTGATTCTGTTGTTTATTGATTGACTTGACTTAAAAATTAAGATAGATAATTAAAGATAATTGATAGATTAATTAAACAGATTTATTAATAATAGATAATAGATAATAATCTGCCTCCTTCTTTCCCCCAGATTCGAGGATGAGATCAACAAACGTACATCCAAGGAGGAGGAGTTTGTGGAGCTTAAAAAGGTGAATTAACCTGAGACTCTGAGCAAAATCAAAGCCTCAGAAATGAAACAATATCTGGGTGGTTGCCAAGGTTCTCAAAAGCCGGAATTTTTCCTGAGCTTTGTCTAATTTTAACTGAAGTAACTGACAACCAGAACAAGACTGAGGAGGAATTATTTCCTCTAGAGAATCAATCAGTACTTTGTAGGACAAATATCTAAAAAGTGCTGGGTTTTCCCTATTTATTCAATCCCAATCCAGGTGGAATATGGTTATTTTGTTAAATGATGTCTGTAGATGGCTTAGAAGAATAAAAACTATCTGAGAAGAGAAAATTCCAGCAACTTTTTGTTAGAAGAATGAATAAAAACAGTGTTTTCCCATTTCTCATGTTCCCCAGAAACAGATTTATTGCTGCAGTTGTGGTACCAATTTCCCAGCCAATTTTTTAATCTTAAACACTTTCCCTTTGTTCCTATTGCTTTTCAAATGAAATCTGAGATCCATGGGCCATTATTTGATCCCAGGAACTAAGGCTTTATGGAAATATCCCAAGAATGGCACTTCAGTGGAGCATTTGGATCAACAAAATACAAATACTCCAATGGTTTTTGGTTTTTTTACAGGAACTGGATAGTGCGTACATGGGAAAAATGGAGTTTGATGTCCGGTTGGATATCCTGAAGCAGGAGCTGGAGTTCCTCCGGTGTTTATATGAAGCTGTGAGTGATTAAAATCTTACCCTCAGGTCTTGAAGGACATGTCTTCTGGAGATTCCCAGAAATTTTGCTTGGGTGGGACTTTTTGGCTTGGAGAATTATTTATCCTTGGCCTTCGGTGAGTGAAAAGGCGTGTGGTGCGTCCCGAAGGCTGGAAGACCTTGAAAATTACAGGTGGGGGGGGTACAGTGGTACCTGGAGGCTGCAGGTGGAGAAATTCCAGTGGGAAATTGGCCACAAGGTCCCGTTTTTTTCTCATAAAGACCTGGACTGACCACAAGGACCTGGTTTTCCATGCAGGAGCTGTCCCAGCTGCAAACAGTTGTTGGGAACACTGACGTCGTTCTGTCCATGGAAAACCACAGGGACCTGAACATGGATGGAATCATCGAGGATGTCAGGCAGGAATATGAGGGGATGGCCCAGAGGAGCACAGCTGAAGTGGGCGCCATGTACCGGGGCAGGGTGAGTAGACACCAGGGAAATAGGGACACAAATCTCCTTGTTGGAAAAGAAACCAAAAATGTGTTGTGTCCTCTTCCCATCAGTACCAGGACCTGCAAAACATGTGGGTGAATCAACGAGAGCAGCTGAGGAACAGTCACCAGGAAATTCAGGAACTCGCCAGGCAGATCCAAAGACTTCAACCAGAAATTGAAATTGCAAGGAAAAGGGTAAAGCTGATACTTTCCAGCAGGACTAAATGGTTTAAACCCCTTTTCCATGGGATCTCAGTGCAGTGTGAAGCAGCCAGTCCTTTGGAGGCAAACTTAGGGATGAAGTTTTCTCTTCCAAATGACAACAGATTTAGATTTTTGGGATCTACATTGGGGTTTAATTGTGTTAATTTACTCGGTCTAATGTTTTTTCGGTATTCTGTCATTGAGGAAAGCTTTTGATTTCCAAGGAATGCCAGGAGGGTTTGAAAATGATGGGATTTTGGGGGTTTTCCTGTGCTAGGCTAGGAGTTGGACTTGATGATTCCTGTGGTTCCCTTCTGACTACGGATATTCCATGGTTCTATGATAAAATCCTCCCCACAGATGGGACACGGTCACATTCCCTTTGATCCCTCTGCAGAATTCCAGCCTCCAGGACTCCATTAAAGATGCTGAGCACCGTGGGAGCTTGGCCATCAGGGATGGCCAGGAAAAGCTCCAGGAGTTGGAAAATGCCCTCCAGCAGGCCAAGGATGACCTTTCTCACCTTGTCCACGATTACCAGAAGCTCCTGAATGTGAAGCTGGGCCTGGACATTGAGATCGCCATGTATCGATCACTCCTTGAGGAGGAGGAGAACAGGTAGGGGCAAAATCCAGCCTGGATGAAACACCTGGACAAAGCAGCATGTTCGTGGATCTATCACTGGGATCTCTGGGATGGATTGGGCCTGGGAGCAGTCACCTTTCTGTGGCTCATGAATAAAGCCTAACCTGAATTTTAATTCTGATTGTATTGGCTGCTTTACCTCAATGTCACTTTTTCTCCACAGGATCCAGGAAGGATCACCAGCCACAATCTGTGAGTATCCCAAGGATTTTCTCAGGGTTTTTTAAAGGAAACTGTTCCTACTTTGTGATCTTAACACCACTGGAACAAACTATCCCACTTTCCATCTTAGTTCAGGAAAGGATGCAAAGGGGAGTTTGAACACACATTAATTTAACAACTGACTTTAGAGTCATTGGCTAATTCCCACATAATTTGGAGGAAATGAGAAACACCTCGTTTAATCCATAGGTCTTAAGATGCAGGGCAGAAGGGAAGGAAATAAAAACTAGTCCTAAAATTTGTGGAATAGTTGAGGAAGCTAAAGGAGAGAGAAAAACAGTCTTGGCCTTCGTTAACGATGGGCTGCACTGAGTGTTCACAGGTGGAATAAGACATAAATTATGTTTTTTTTAAAAAAAAACAACCCAGAAAAATGAGAAAATATTCCATAGGTTGATCTCTACTAACAGAGATTCTTGTTGCCTCCTTCAAAGATAAGTCCATGATCACAAGGGTAGGAAGGATGATGTTTAAACCAGTCCCACTCAGACTTTTTGGGGGTAAAAAGACTAAATTGAACATAATTTCCATTTCTTGCAGGTATCATTGACCACAATGCCAGAGCTCCTGGAGTCTTTGGAGGCATAGAAAGTGTGAAGGGGGGAACAAGCTCTGGTGGTACCAGTGGGAGCAGAATGAAAGGGCCGATCTCTGGAGGGGGAAAAGGTGGAAGATCTGGAGGTGCAGGATCCAGCTCTGGTGGGGGTGGGTCCATCTGTGGAGGGGGAAAAGGCTCAGGATACAGAGGAGGAGGAAGCTCAGGTGGTGGAGGCTCCATCTGCAGAGAAGGAGGAAGCTCTGGCAGTGGAGGCTCCATGTCCAAGGGCAGCAGCAGCTCTGGAGGGTGGGGGTGTAGTGGTGGATCCATTTCTGGAGGAGGGAAAGGTTCAGGATCTGGAGGGGGTGGATCCAGCTCCGGTAGTGGAGGCTCCATCTCCACAGGTGGCAGCAGCTCTGGAGGTGGAGGATCCAGCTCTGGTGGGGGCGGGACAAGGTCTGGAGGGGGGGGGTGTAGTGGTGGATCCATTTCTGGAGGAGGGAAAGGTTCAGGATCTGGAGGGGGTGGATCCAGCTCCGGTAGTGGAGGCTCCATGTCGAAGGGCAGCAGCAGCTCTGGAGGGGGGGGGTGTAGTGGTGGATCCATTTCTGGAGGAGGGAAAGGTTCAGGATCTGGAGGGGGTGGATCCAGCTCCGGTAGTGGAGGCTCCATGTCGAAGGGCAGCAGCAGCTCTGGAGGGGGGGGGTGTAGTGGTGGATCCATTTCTGGAGGAGGGAAAGGTTCAGGATCTGGAGGGGGTGGATCCAGCTCCGGTAGTGGAGGCTCCATGTCGAAGGGCAGCAGCAGCTCTGGAGGGGGGGGGTGTAGTGGTGGATCCATTTCTGGAGGAGGGAAAGGTTCAGGATCTGGAGGGGGTGGATCCAGCTCCGGTAGTGGAGGCTCCATGTCGAAGGGCAGCAGCAGCTCTGGAGGGGGGGGGTGTAGTGGTGGATCCATTTCTGGAGGAGGGAAAGGTTCAGGATCTGGAGGGGGTGGATCCAGCTCCGGTAGTGGAGGCTCCATGTCGAAGGGCAGCAGCAGCTCTGGAGGTGGAGGATCCAGCTCTGGTGGAGGGGGGTCAAGTTATGGAGGTGGAAAAGGCTCAGGATACAGAGGAGGAGGAAGCTCTGGCAGTGGAGGTTCCATGTCTGGAGGTGGCCAGAGCTCTGGTAGCTGTGGATCCAGCTCTGGTGGAGATGGGTCAAGTTATGGAGATGGAAAAGGTTCAGGATATGGAGGGGGAGGAAGCTCTGGCAGTGGAGGCTCCATGTCGAAGGGCAGCAGCAGCTCTGGCGGGTGGGGGTCCAGCTCTGGAGGTGGTGGATCCAGCTCAGGTAGTGGAGGCTCCATATCCAAGGGGAGCAGCAGCTCTAGAGGGGATGGATGGAGCTCTGGTGGTGGTGGGTCCAGTTATGGAGGAGGGAAAGGATCAGGATATGGGGGAGGAAGTTCAGGCAGTGGAGGTTCCGTGTCTGGAGGTGGCCAGGGCTCCGGTGGTTATAGATCTGGCTCCAGCAGTGGCAGATGCAGCCCTCAAAGTGGGGGCATGATCTCGGGCGGTGGGAGCAGTTCAGGAAGGAGAGGCTCCATGTCTGGAGTAGGAGGACAGGAAAGTTCATGTCACGGAAGCTCCATGTCTGGAAGTGGCCAGACCTCTGGAGGATGGGGATCCAGCTCTGGGAGATGCAGTCCACAGAGTGGTGGGATGAGTTCTGGAGGTGGAAGCAGCTGTGGCAGGAGAGGCTCCATCTCAGGAGGTGGAGGACAGGGAAGCTCTGGCAGTGGTGGCTCCATGTCTGGAGGTGGCCAGAGCTCTGGTGGTTATGGATCCAGCTCTGGGAGTGGCAGATGCAGCCCCCAGAGTGGTGGGATGAG